>JAOPJG010000425.1:0-24823 GCA_027478255.1 Dispira simplex | reverse complement strand
AAAAATGTACCAGCTACTAATCTAACCAATAACGTTTGTGAGCAACCCATTCAACTTTGGCGGATTTATCCCTATATAGTCGAAAAACAATGTCAAATATCAATCACCACATTCTTTCGTTTAATGACATTGTTCATGGAGCAATCATAGCCCATTTTTCACCTATTTGGATGCCATTCTACATTCTTGTAGTCAAAGATACTACGTGGTATGGTTATCAGCAGTGTCTACTCTACCTGCTTCATTTATTGTCTGTTACAAACTTTGGCTTGGCCTGTCCAAGAGAGTAAAAGATTTTGGGCGCGGAAAATAACACCCTTTTGAGAGAGTTAAATGAGCGCAGGTCATCCATGAGGGACACATTTCCGGTCTACAATGAGGGAAAAATGATGCCGGCCAACGCAAATTCCAAGGTCATTCCCTCTTTCACTCGTAACAATTTTTCTTTTCTTATTTTTCACTTCTACTTATTTCATACGTACTAACCGGAGTAGTAACGTCTGTATTTGTTATCCTATTACCGTTATTTTTCTCTGTTATTAAAACTCGTATTACTTATTTAAAGGGGTTACAGCACCTTGTGTTGATAGGACACTCCAACCGGTCGATTGTCAACCTATAGTCAAGATATATTCGTATCCTTTTTATCCAACGGTGCACCGCAGTTATAATTCGTTCAAGTTCCTACTGGTCCCTGCTCTTTTTATCAATTCACACTTCGTTCACCTTTGCAGTTTAGTTTTAGTTTAATATTCTTCATACATCACTTTCTTTACACCCTTGCTTAGCGATGCACTATCACGAAGGGAAACCATGACGTCCCCACTTTTATTCCCTAATGCTGTACAAACAACAAATACCTACACCGCCCAGTGCCAAGGGCTGAGCTTGAAAGACGCGGACAATCAACGTGGAAACGAAATTGAACAAGACGTAGCACGCCGCATGATTCCGAACCAGTCGGACCTCGTCGAGAAAGTAACAGAAGTGTCATCAATCGGAAAATATAGTGGTATCGCCGAGGATTTCGAGGCCCTTGGACACGTAGTGAATCGGGACCCGAACTCACTCCATCAACGGCTATACCAGAAGGCCAGTGATTGGTTTAATTCCACTGGTAGATCGGAAGGCGGTAAGCGGGAGGCACGGATGTACCCTCAATTCAAAGCATTCTTATACCTCATTGCACTGCTTGTCTGGGACAAGCGGCAAAAGTCAGAGCTCCCTTTAGAGCGCTATTTATTGCCACACCGAATGAGTGATATCTGTGGCGACCGGAGTTCCGGAAAACGACACGATATCACTATATGTTGGTACAATCCCAACACGGACGTCGAGGCAGAGTGCGAAGCCTTTCTCCAATACGAGGAGTCCAAGTCCAACCGAAAGCAACATATATCCTCCACCAGCCGAACTCGCGATGAACCCAACCCTGTGCTTGTAACGACGAAGAAACATTCGTCTAAGGGAAAAAACCCCGAGGAATCTCCATCCGAACCTGAACCCGAAGTTGACGTTACTCAGGGCCCCTTTTGGCGCTGCTTCGGGGTTGTCGAGTGCAAAGCCGACTACAGTAATGCAAAGGAGCAATCGGAATATGGCCAACTCGGTTGGTATGCCTCTTCCGCGCTTGAGGCAGCATTCGAGCGGAACACTATGTGGGGCTGGGTCGTCTCAAAAATCATAGTGCGTTTCGTCCTTTTTACCCACGGCGCTGCTGTATCCTCCGAGGCGATCGACATGAAAGACAAGTCGGGTCACCAGATGTTCATTGATAACTGTTGGGAATTGGGTAAACTAATAGCCTTTAATAAACATTGGATTGAACTAATACTATGTCATAAGACATATAAACACTATGTAGGTACTATAGAATAAACTAAATTGGGAAGAACCAGAATCCAAGAGTGAGCACTCAGTGTGCGAACTATATACCAGTGGGTGACGTAAGTAATAGCCACTCACGTGACATAGGCTGTGTCGAGACGGACAACAGCCAAATATTAACAATAACTATATTCGCTTATATCTATGTTCTGCATATCGTGCTGGGTTTGATCCGACCAAGCTATGGTTAGAGGATGATAAGGTATGGAAGGTGAAGTGTTTTAAAAACGCTCAGAAATCCAGACACCCGATACCCGTCTACGTGAAACCATTTCCTCGCAAAATTCATGGTAGTCTATTTGGCCATCGGATCCGTTGTCATCGTGCCTCGCTTACCAAAGGTGCCAAGGAATATAAATTGGTTCTCAAGGAATCGTGGCCGGAACTTGACCATCACCCTGACGATCGAAAGACAATGAATACGGAGTCATTGCCGAACGAGGTACGTACCTTCCAGAAAATCGACAAAAACAGGAATGAATTCATTGCCAAAGGCGTACCGACGATGAAAGTGGGTGGATCGGTGTACATAAACGTCGGTATTCCGTCTGGTTTGGAGGGTTTCAGTACTGTGAAAAATTACTGCGGTAAGCTATATATCATTAATCGTAAGCGTACAGTACAACCACAACCACAGACATCAACGACGCCGGAGACCGGTGCTGATAATGACATACCTGGTATCAAGGTCGTCAATCGGGTCCACCAGCGACTCCTTATGTCACCAATTGGAGAGTCGATGACCGCGTTACATTCCTGGGCCCATAACCCAAAGTATATGGAGAAGTTCGGGAAGGCGAATGGATCGGAACTATTTGCTGATTATGTGGTGTACGTTTTCGTGCGTCTCTTCTGGATTATCTACGACCTTCACAAGGACTGCAAGCTCTATCACCGGGATTTGTCCGAGGGAAACGTCTTGGTTTGCGAATGTGATGGAGATCCTTATCCCCTCTTTATTGATTTCGACCACGCTCGTCTGTGTTCTGATGTTGGGAACGACAACATGCGGTTCGGTAGGGGGACAGTACCATTTATGAGCATGTTGAACCTTGCTGGATATCCAAGCAAGCTCTCCATCGTGGACGAGCTCGAGTCATTTCTATACCTCTAAGTATGGAAGTGTACTATCGGATTTACGTCAGCAGATATCACTCGTACTCGAAGTACTACAACTGCACCAAACTCTTCCCAGGCCACTTCTGCGAGATCCCCGATCAGCTCAACTGTCCAACCCACGTCTCGATTAGGATTGACCAATCAACATTCGGCTGATTTGGCGCGATTTATACACCCTGTAGATGTAGTCAATCAGCTAGCAGTTCGTTCGTGGGCCAAGGGCGAACCGGGAGGTGTGTGTTTACTCGCCAAGTTTAAAGATACATCCAGCAACATAGCATTCGGGACAGTCCTCAATGATTTACGACCCGAGTTTCGAATGTTGAAGCCCTTGTTTTTGAAGCTACGCCGAATTCTTTTCGACTGGGATGGCAAGCAATCATTCTTTTTCTTGGGAGTGACTTCTGGAGAAGAGACGCCAGTACAGCAGGGTAGATTTCGTCTTGGCCAAAGTGCCCGTGGCCCTATGAAAGTATCCGTCAATGTTGAAATTGAGGCAGATCACCCGCCGAGTAACACCTCTACGTCTACGAATCGCACTGAAATAGATTTGTACTTTGATCGTCTTATTTCTCGTGCTAAAGTAGCAGATGATATTCTCCACAAGTTCGCAATTGCCATCGAATTTTTTTTCAATGTTTATATCCGTAATCCAGGCAGTAATACATAATTCATATGGGTGTTTTTTTATTATATAGCGAAAATTCCACCGAAGTTGAATGAATCTCTCACAAAATGTGCTGCTGCACCATTAGTACGATGAAATTAATCATTAGTCAGCGATATATTCCTAAAAAATCGGAGTCCAAGTCATTTATCACTAGCATGGATGACATTTTTTTATTTTTTTGGAAATTTATCAGTGAGCTCAGTACAATTGTTACTAAAAAATCAGTGTGGTCTTTCAATTTTATTTTTACTGTTCTTTGCTGGTTTCAAGGGAATAATTAAACCTGTCAGAATTCTGTGAATTGAGCAGTGCCCGTCATTCAGTATTTCAAATAGTGTTAATATTTGGTGTTTCCCCGTCTCCTTCCTCAGCATATATCACGTGACTAATACTCAGATAATATAATAAGAAGAAAAATATAGAGAAAATAACCACAAAAATCGTAGGCTTAAACTAGGTAAAATGGGTAATTTTTTTCCGTCTATATAGCGAAAAATCCGGCGAAGATGAATGGGTCTTTAATAAAATTACATTGGTTAGGTTGTAGTTGGTACAATTTTTGCTCTTAATCTCTATATAGTCGAAAAAAAACTACCCAAATGACCTGAAAAAATTATAGAGAAATAGTGCATTTGCAACAACACCCTGACTTGTGACCATCAAATCAGCTTCATTTTGAGGAAGCTGGTTGTCCTCATTGGAAGATGTAATCTCCAACTTCTGTTCCAATAACTTAATGTTTGAGTACCCCATTCTCTGACACCAGAATTGCAGAGTGACCACAAAACCTTTTGCCTCAATTTCCTTAACCATTTTCAGAAACCAACCAACTCTCTTGTGTATAATATCATGACGTGTGATGAAACCTGGGTTTACCATAATAGCCTCCGGACTGGTACTGGTCAAAAGGTGTGGGTGCCAGAACACCAAGGTCAGCATGACCCCACCCCTGCTCAGCCATGGTGAATCTCAAAGTGACAAAAAGTTTTACTAACTGTGTTTTTTAGTGGAACTGGTATTGTTCACACTGTGTTCGGTACTGGTAACACTAAAGTCAACAGTTCTTACTACATAGAGAACTGTGTCAAACCAATGGTTAAAGAATGGCAGAAAACACATCCAAAGCCACCCACTTCCCAAAATCATCCTCCACCAGAATAATGCAAGGCCTCACGTTTCCCACTACAGCAAGATCCATACGGATGAGATTGGACTCCAACTACTTAAAGCACCACCCTACTCTCCTGACCTTGCACATGCGACTTTCGGTTGTTCCCATGTATCAAGAAAAAGCTGGAGGGTAGAGTGTTTGGCTAAGATGATGAGATTATAGGGGTATATAGTGAAGTCCTTGGTTCCCTCCAACGAAGTGATTTTCACAGATGTTTTGATGAGTGGTTCAAGAGGGTGCGTATAGTACTTGACAATAAAGGTAATTATTACTAATAAAATACGGCTCTTACATGGACTTTTCAAGACATTTCAAAAAGTTGACACATTGTCAGTCATAATCAGGGCAGTAGATATAATTCATTACAAACACGTTATTAACTATAACAGACCACGCTAACGGTTTTCCCGCCTAAAAAGGGATTTATAATATAGCTGTACAATTTCATGGTATTAAAAATAATCAAGTTTAACAGTGGGTCACACCGACATCTTGAAGTTTTCGAGGGAGGAATCGCACAGGCTTAGAAGTAGGAGGCGGTACCGGAGGAGCTTCATGGCGATCTTCACAATGTCGTCTACCTGTTCTTCTAGGGGTGAAGTGACCCTCTGATATGCCACCAGTGGGCAATCTCGACCAGCCAGGACAGTGAATAGATCGAGCTGTGATGGGAGGTTTGGAACTATGCGGGGTACGATCGGGCCGAGTCCTGGCGGAAGTATAAGCACCCCGACGAGAAAGTCCGTTGGTGTGGCATTGAGGACTAGGCCAAACTTTTGGGGAATGGTTATTACTAGTAGTCACAGTGGTAACGTCACGTTGGCAATGGCCATTAGGTAAACGGGTGGGGGCCGAGGGGATCCGCACGGCGAGGTTGGCAGCTGCGGGACGTTGCATACGGGAAGCCTGGTTCCCGGTACGCCGGTGGGTGCTAGACCCATGTCCATGGCCAGGTTGTGATACTCCTGCGGCGCCCGGAATCAGTGTGGATCCAAGGGATCCAGAATTGGCTTCCCGCGATGGAATCCAGGCCACCAGATGACTCGGATTAGTATTACGCTGGGGACAACAGGAGGGGACAGCCAGGTAGGAGTTTCGTTGGCGGGCGGCTTCGCGCTCCCTTTGACGAGCAACATTGGAGGGTACGACTTCGGGTCTCCCCAGTAACGATGTAGGAGGGGGTTGACCTAAATCACCAGTACTCCCCAATACGGACTGTTTCTCCACTTGGACTTGCAGTAAACCCCCAACAGTGGGGGAGGCATTATGGGGCATATCCTGAGGGCTTACACGAATAGTCCGATCAATTTTCCTGTCATAAAGTGCCTTGAAGTCGGGAATGCTTTGTATGTAAAAATCTTGCAAGTTGGTTACCACTTTTCGGTTGGTGGGATCATCACGATTGGGAACCACAGTGGCAGCATGGTGAACTTGCTGTATCGCTTCCTGATGCCATACCAAAAAGCGAGGGTCGAACACCGGAGATTCGTCAGGGAGATCAGGCTCAGTAGGTAGCAGCGCGGCTAGGGGAAGTTCGTCGGAATTTCCTGAATAGGGTTTACAAGGAGTGGGAGCGCCACATTCTTTAGCGAAATCCGACTCCAACAGGTCACTGGTGACACTCTCCTGATCCGAAAAATATCTCGGCCGGTGCAACTGGTCCATTACCGATTCGTAATCCCAAGGCCGCCACCCCTTGACGAAATGGCTAAATAATGCTGATGATGGCTCAGGTAGGGAAAATTTGCGTTTGGTTTTCAGCCGCAGGGTATCACCGCCCCGTTGAATGTTAAACGACCATGTTTCCATTTTCTGCTCCAAGAAACTTGTGTCCAATGGTGAAGGTAGGTTAAGGGCTAGCTCGGGAATAGCTAGGAGGTCTTTGGGGGTCGAAACGGACTCCTTCACTGATTGAGCAGATTCTGGTGCGGTACCCACACTTTCGCACTCTGACGCCCGTGATTCACGCAGCGCTTTACTAGAGTTTTCCACGGTGTGGTCTTGATCATGACTTTCCCCTACATCAACGTATTCTACACTCTGTAATAGGGCACTATAATTCTGTAAATCTCCCGAATGAAATTGAGGTCTAGACCCGCTGTAGTCTTGTAGATGGGCTGAACATGTTCCTGATGTCGCAAACTGAGCTGTTGATGGTACTGGGCTGGAATCACTATCACTGGCCTGTCCATCGCCACCGATGATACTGGGAGATGGTAAACCCAAATTTCCGTAAATATCAATAATGTCATCCACGGTACACGTATTAGCAATGTTAATACCGCCGTCAGTGATAGTTAAATTAGGGACAACTGAATTAGTAAATATACGACTGGACCCCAGCGAATTTGAGAATCCGTCAGTTTCTGCTGCTGTGGGCTTGTGAAGCAGATTATTAATGGTAGCCTCCACACCACCGGAGGAAAGGGAAGTAGGCGAAAGAGGGCCTAGTTTGGCCACTCGTACAGCAGAATCTGACAATATATTATCCACTGCTTGTTGAAGCCAACGGGACTCACTGGTTTTATCGAACCGCTCGACAGTTTCATCGGTTTCGAAATCCTTAATCCAGCAAGTCGTCCCGTTTGATGGTATATTCTGGATGGGTAATTGGTCCAGTAAGTGATGCTGTTGGGCTATAGTAGGGTGACACGGTTCAACTGGCTCAGCTGGTGCTGGTTCTGGTGCTGGTGCGTTAATAAGGCTGCCGTGGTTCATTCGTAGTCGGAAATATTGTGACCAGTGGCTAACCAACATGGAAACCCACTGCAAAATGCGGGTACGGTTCAGTGTGGCCAGATGAAATAGCCGATTATCAGTGGTGTAAATTTTCACGGGGTATAAACTGCGAAATGTTTGATATTCTAGCGGTTGATGGTCCATGACAATGCGTTTAATCATCGACAAGTGGATTAACCATTCGGGAGAATCAGAAGGAATGGCCGACTCCGGCGTGGGTGTATCGGGGGACATCCTTTCAACGGAATCGGTGACCAATGGTACACATATAGCGTCTTGCGTGCTGCGCTTGGGGCCGTGAACCAGTACTGGTTGAGGTGACAATGGTGGCGAGTTGAGGGCCGTGATACCTTGTGAGGGTAACATAGGATGTCGGACATCCGGTGAATGTAATACTTTTTCCGATGGTGTATCTGACTCGTCCGATGCTGAAGACCTCGCTTGGTTTCCCCTAGTTCGGTCGGTCTTGGATTTTGCAGAGGAAGGTGACTCAACATTATTCTTGGAGAGGGTGGCCATCCAGCTTTGGTGTTCGTTCCGGTGACTGCTAAGCAGGCACTTCTCCAAGTGAATCTGTCGTTGGTGCCAGGTATGGTTTTCGTGGTCATACTGGTAAAGACGCTCGTTACCCTTAGGGTGTTCTCGAACAGTATGATCTTGGTGACCGAGCCAATCTTGGAACAGTTCCTCCATTATAGAAGTTTCTCCTGATGTTTCAGCGCCATTATCATCGCTAGCACCCTGTTTGGCCTCATTGGCGAGGGTCTGTTCATGTGAAGGAACGTTCCGCACGACAATATTACGTTGTAGGGGAAAAGTAAAACTATGCGCAGTTTCAAAGTCTGGCCGGATTACGAATTCGGTACAATACACAGGATCCTTGACCTTGTTACGCCCGTGGGTCAGTCGACGACGGAGCGATAGTTTGGACGGTTTATTTTGCCTCTCCAAAGAGTGACCAATGGGTGCAGCTGCCACTCCACAAGTAGGGGAAATCATGACTGTCAGTTCACCTTGGTAACTATTGATATGGGTGTATAGTCAAGTGATTCTTTTGCGTGATACCGCAGCCACTGGGTGGCAATCAATGATAGGTGTGACTTGGCCCGCCTCTATACGGTTTATGTGTGGGATAAGGAAGTGTAGAGCGATCAGCGTGTTGAGAACAGAGCGAATCTCGGCGCCCACAAATTAAAAATTAAAATTACAGGAAAAAAATGACAAGTGAACCTTTTGACTATGCTTTCAATTAGAGTTGCATATAAATGACAGGCACAAGAAAAAAATCCAAAGGAAGCAACATAACCTCACAAAACAGTGGTCACATAAAAGGTATAACGATGTCATAAATCTACTGATGCAGACCTAAAAGAAGCCCTAACAAGCTCACGGACTAATATCAAGTTTTAAAAATACAACACAATTTTTTTAAAGTCAATTAAAATAACACCAGCAAAAAAAATAGCACAGTCAGAAAAGTGAAAGCGAAGTGGGGACATATATACAGGACGAATACCAGCCTCTCAAAATTTACCTCGTTAAGTGAGTCCCTGAACCAAAGCTAAATTTATCAACAGATAGTGCCCAGGTCTCCTTGTATTTAATCAGGGTACGATGATGGGCAACAGTGAGATAGACAGGTGTGACTCGGGATCTGATGAACACAAGAGTGAGGACTCACTTTCCAAGATCCCTGTGTGATTCATACAGTCAGCGGATAATGAACCCTTTGTCCGAAAGAAATGAGTACTCCCAAGCTGGGCATTTGGTGGAACTGTATGAGTGTATATACAATCCTAGAAAATAGGCTGGAAGGGCTTGAGGAAATTCGACAAAAAAAAGTTATATGAATGTATCAGCCTTAATACTATCTGTGGATTCTTGAATAGGCCGCGCTAAAGTATTCCGCTTTCTTGGATTAATCCTAAAAAAGAGTTTACCCCAACACAGGCAACTAAAAAACTGAGACTGGTAATGGGGAGTCATTCGGGCTTGAATATTGCAGGATGTATTTATTTTTACTAAATGGGTAAAGAATTAACTAGGGTATAAAACCCTCAAATATGCTACCCCAGTGGATGATAGGGGTGGGTGGTGCTTCTGAAATCATTAACATAGTCCCACTATAAAAGATTAATATTGTACTTATGAAAAGTGGAGAGGGTGATTATTTTTAGGGTTCAATAGGACTTTCCCTTTGTTCTGCGTTACATACAATGAACAAATCCCTATTAAAAATAGAAACAGGCTAAAGTATCCAGCGCTTGGCTTCGAAAGGGAAAACGACAGGGTCTATTTGACAAGTTCGAGCGAGGTTACCCTCACTCGGTTTCATCACTACTCCTTAATCGCTGACCCCTGAAGTACGATCTTTTCCAATGTTTCTAAAAATATTTCAAGCTAAACAGAGCACCTCGAAAATATAACCACAGACGACGTACTAGACGAGATATTCACAAAGACTCCTTCTTCGCTCATGATAGAAATTGGGATTTATAGTAGTTGATAAACACAGTGAATAAAAGTGTAAAAAAAAATAACAAGTGATTTTAAATCGCGAGTATATACGTAATAAGTAAATGGGTTAGAAAGTGGGCATTGAAGAAAAAGCGAGGGTATCAAAATGAGACAGTGAAATAAGTGTTGTCACAAAATATAGGTGAAATTGTAGTCATATCCATTATACTGCCTGTAAACAGAGTAAACAAGGTTTCGACTATAAAAAGAGCACAAGAAAAAACCATCAAAGTAACATGTGAGGTTGTCCAAAGGGATGAGCTGGGTATGATAGACGTCCTTCCGCACTACATGTCCTAATTTTGTTCATCATTCAACCCCAAACGGTTCCGCCTACGATAAACCGCCGCGAAATCTCGGAACGCACGAGGTAGCAACCGCGAAGCGTTCTTCTCCAGCGCCGTTTGAAGGTCTCGCATGACCTTTTGTTTAGACACCACAGGGTACTTGTCATTGGGAATTCGGGTCAATACTTCACCCAGCCATTGTAGAGCTTCCGACTCGAATATCTCCAAATGTAACGACAGAGCCGTAGCCGCACTGGGGATAAAATTAGGATCAAGTCCTTCCGTTAACCCGCGTACGAGGGTTTCCGTCATAGTTAAACCGTGAGAATGGAAAACAGCGCGAAGTTGGGCAATACCAGTTGGCGATAGAGGCGAGTCATTGTCTCTAGAAGACATACCAGGATTGGCTACTAGAGTCAAGGCGTGAGTAAAGAACCGGAAGGAAGCTCCTAGAGCGTACACCTCAGACATGGCGAACATGGGTCCAATATACCCCAAGGAAGCCGGGAACCAAGTGGTTTCTAGCAAAGAACCAGGGATTTCCCGTAGAGCGACCTGCATGAGACAAAAATAGTCCTCCACCACGTCGGGAATCTCGGTACAACCCCGAATGTTTACCAGTTCGTAGAAATACATTGTCAACTGTTCGGCTAGCTGAACTAGTTGGGGCACCAGAGTATCCGGGCGAGAGTACCGTTGGATGCAGCACTTGGCAATCCATAGGTAGCAACTTAGCCCCGAACCGCGGAAAGCGCTGACCAAGGTATTGATCAACTCGGACAGATGATTAGTAAACAGCGAAGCAAAGGGACCCGTACAGCACCTGTAGAACCGACAAGCCCTTTCCGCGATTATTGAGTGTTGGTAATGAATGGCAGTGACCTGCTGCACTAGGGGCCATACTTGTTCCACCAGGCTAATAAGTTGCTTGGGACCCGCGTCTTCGGCCACCACGGTGAGGAATACGCTGATACGATCCAAAATAAGGGCGAGTTCCTGGCGTTCAGGATCTTGGATTGCCGAGCCACGTTCAACAAGCTGGACCAACCGGTTAAGGTAATTTTCGCAAAAGGGCTGTAGACCCGCCAGTACTTGGGTACTCGACAGGGAGGCCACTACGTGAGCTACCGCTTCGGTGATTTCCTGGGCGTCCCGATCGCATAAATTACCAATAACCGATGTGTAGAGTTGGTGGAGCTGTTCCAGGTATTGTGTCATCCACTGCCCGCAATCGGCGCATAAATAGCGTAGCGCCATGGCCGACGCAGCGGCCACTTCCGAGTCGGAGAACCCTTCGCAGATAAAGTTGAGCTGGAAAAGGAGCAGATCAGGGTGGACGGCAGTCCAAAATGTGTATCGACCAATTACTAAAGTGGCCGCGTAACGAATCTTGGGGTGATTCGGCAATCGGGGTAATAGTTCCATAATCTTGGGTAAGAGGACACCTGTATCGGGGGAAATTTCGCTACCCATGGCCCGGAGTGAAAACAGCGCTGCCTCGATGATTTGCCAGCCACCTTCTTGTCCTTGATGTTCCAACTGCGTCACAAGCAAGTCGTGGGGATGTTGTAATGCTTGGTCCGCTCCCAGGACGACCACACAGTCCTTGAGCACATCTCCCATATCATGTCGAAAATTACGAAACTGGTCTTGTTGTTCAGCGGTCCATTCGCTCAGGTCGGCAGGATAACGTAGATGATCGATCATAACCCGCTCCAACAAGAAAAATACGGGACCTACCGAGGGTTTCAAAGCCGCCGCACGGGGTTCTGACAGACGTCTAGCAAACTCTTCCCAAAACATAAAGGTCATTGGTACGATGTCCAAATCGGGAAAGGACACACATTCCACCAGGGCTTCTACAATACCACGAAAGGTATCCCAATGGTTAAGGATGAGAGGTAAATAGGCTTCGCATGCTTCGGTGAAAATACGACATAATCCACGCATTAATTCGGGGTCTTCCTGATCACGGGTGGTGGCCATCAATGTACGCACGTTCAACAATAACGGGCATAGCGTAGTCTGGATCAAATCCACGGTGTGGGTCAGATCACGCGTTTCGTGTATAATGGCACACAAGGCGTCCACGGCTACTTCGAAAAGGTCTGGATTCGGTAAAGAATTAAAAGCCAAGTTGAGTAACGGATTCTGCGACAGTAGCCGACCTTCAATATCCCCCGATTTAAGCCAACTTGTAAAACACTGCAGGACATTACCGCGGGTGTCTGTACTGAGCTCGGCACTCTGCATATACCCGGTAAGGGCCTCGAGCACGTGATGGGCATTATCGGTCAATAGCTGCTGAGTCCGTTGATGGTAGAGTTCACTATCTATGACAATTTTGTCGTTGGTATTCACTTCTTCGGGGAGTACCGTCAAGAATTGAATCAAGGAGTCAATGGTTTCCCGACTAGTTCCAAACAATTGCACCATTTGCCCAACGACGTTCTCCCATTCGGCCATCTGCAAGGCTAACCCGGCCAACGATAGACAGATTTGGGTGGTGACCACTTTGGGTCCCTGACGGAAACGGTACAGTAAGTTGAGTAGCGAATCCCGTAACGATGTACGTTCGGAACTACCGAGTTCGACCAGGTCATAGGTAATCTTGTGACGCAGGGTTTGCGCCGCGAATATCTGGCCTTCCGGACTCCCCGTGCTCGCATTAAGGATGCCGTCGGCGGCGGACCAGGCCTGTGGGGTACGTTGAAAATCGAGCAGCCAGGTGTTGGCCTTTTGTTTCTCTTCTGCGTTGGTGCTTTGGTAGAGCGTCTGGAGAGCTCTGTTGACTTCGTCTAGAATACCGTCGGCCATGGTGGTGAATAAAGAGATTAGGGTAATAAAAGTATTCCAGATGGAAGCGGTGGGTGAGAACAATTAAAGAGCGGTATGATGCAAAAACGTGAATAACGGGAAATGCGCTAAGTAAGAAAATAATAAAAGTGGCTAATTTAACAAGGAAAAAAAACTAGTAGACAGAAAGTGAAGAGACCTACAGGCCTATTGGGGTCCAATGCACTTTTTATGGTAAGATAAATAATAAAGAACCCTCTCGTTCACATAGCAACAAGAAATGCCCAAACTCCTTCCACAAAAGCTATCGCTCAGCAACGAACAAATGGGTGATTTTTTTTCAACTATATAGAGATTTGGAGCAAAGACGTACCCATTGCTTTTCAATCAATAGGGTTTAGCGAGAGACCTACTCAATGCTGGCGGATTTTTCCCTATAGAGTGGAAAAAAAATCACCCAAATGATAAGCACAATTCACTATTTCCTGCTACAGTTACTTTGTAAGGCATGCTGAGCTGAGCCACCCAGGCTTAGCAGTTCAACTGCTTAAAGAGGAGGTCCAAATAAACAAATTGAGAAAAAATAATATTTATAAACTTCCCAAGAAAAGAAATGGGAAACATTGTCCGTCCCACTCCCAATAAAGTATCCCATTGTACTGGTAATGATAATTGTAACTGATGACGCCATAATGATAGCGAAAGGCACCTGAGCGATAATGAATCATATCTAAAAAAATATCACTTGGGTAAGGTCCAACCTGTACAGCGAAATTTGTAAACGAACAGCTTCCAACCCCGTTTCCCGATAAAAGTGGTGTAGTGGTTAAAATTTTTTTGTCTGTCCGATTTGAATATTTTTTTATTGTTTACAACTTGTTATTTGTCGAAATAGACGTGAAGTATTCGAATTTATAATTGGATTGTATTCTTACTGCTTTGTTTACTTTTCTTTTATTCTAGTGCAATTGACTCGCCTTTGCTTTTATTTCGCCTGATTAGTGGCCTAGAGAGTAAAACCATGAGCGTCCGTCCCACTGCGATAACTCTTACTTACGCCGGGGAGCTCACCTCCGATGCGTCGGAAACCGCCGACTTTCTCAAGGTGTACTTGGGTGCTCGATTCGTCGGCCTTCCGCTCACTGTAAACAAACTCCCCCCGCTCAAGAAAAAGGGTACGGGTCATAAAGTGGTGGCCAAAGTCCAGTTTGATAACGGCCAAGTGTCCCCAGACTTCTTCCAGGGTAACGCGATCCTCGGTTTACTGGATGCCTATTTCCCCTCGTCCCTCCCTTCATTGTACCTGAACGCTGTATTTGATATTGAGGAACACGACTTGGTCCCTCGGCTATACGCCAAAGAATCAGACAATCTCAGCGCCTTAACCGAAGCTACGCTAGCCCTAAGTAATTTGGGTGATTCTCTGTTCACCCTCGGTGTTACGGTGGGCGCCTTGGCTCTATTTTGTCGGTTGTATTTTGTGTACGAACAAGCCAAGGAAGGTACCTTTTCGCAATTCCCCAAACTTACCCAACTTATGCAAACAGTGGGTAGTGACGTACTTGTGCAACCCCACTTGGCCGAAGTGACAGCCCTGGTATCCCTTGTGATGCCCACTGTCAAGGGTCACGTCGGCAACCGCAAGGTACAGAGCTTTACCGAACTCAACGAAGATCGTGGCACTCCTCGTCAACCCATCCCCGGTCAGAAAAACATTCTTATTACGAGTGCGTTACCTTATGTGAATAATATTCCCCATTTGGGTAACATCATTGGCTCGACACTGAGCGCAGATGTGTATTCGCGGTACTGTCGGTTGCGGGGTCGCAATTCGATTTATATTTGTGGTACGGACGAATACGGAACGGCCACCGAAACCAAGGCCCTGGAGGAAGGTGTCAGCTGTCAAGCGTTATGCGACAAATACCACAAGGTACACAGCGACGTATATAAATGGTTCCAGATTGACTTTGATTATTTCGGTCGTACCACCACCCAACAACAAACCGATATTGCCCAGGCCATGTTTGCCAAACTCAACGAGAATGGGTACACCTTTGAGGACAGGCTGGTACAATTGTACTGCGATGGCTGTTCTCGGTTCTTGGCCGATCGGTACGTGGAAGGTACTTGTCCGAAATGCGGTTATGACGACGCCCGAGGTGACCAATGCGACAAGTGTGGTACATTGATCAACGCCGTGGAACTTGTCAATCCACGTTGCAAATTAGATGGCAACCCTCCCGTACTACGGGAATCCACCCACATTTTCCTCGATCTGGCTAAATTGCAACCCTCCACTGAGAAATTCGTTAACGTATCGTCTGAAGAAGGTGGGTGGAGTTCCAACGGTCGTACCATTACGAATAATTGGTTGAAAGAAGGTTTAAAGCCCCGTTGCATTACCCGTGACCTCAAGTGGGGCACCCCCGTGCCTGTCCCTCATTTACAAGACAAAGTATTCTACGTATGGTACGACGCCCCCATCGGGTACCCGTCCATCACGGCCAACTACTCTCCCGAACACTGGGAGAAATGGTGGAAGAATCCCGAACACGTTAAACTGTACCAATTTATGGGCAAGGATAACGTGCCTTTCCATTCGGTTATTTTCCCAGCCTGTGAAATCGGTACCGGTGATCCGTGGAGTCTAGTGCACCATATCAGTACCACCGAGTATTTGAACTATGAAGGCGGTAAATTTTCCAAAAGTCGCAATATCGGTGTGTTTGGGAACAACGTGATCGATACCGGTATTCCCGTGGAAGTCTGGCGGTACTATCTTATTTCCAACCGACCCGAAAGTGGTGATAGTGTATTTACCTGGAAAGACTTTGCGGCCCGTAACAACAATGAATTGTTGGCCAATGTAGGTAACGTGTGTAACCGGGTGATCCGATTCGTACGTTCCAACAAGTACGGTGGGGTGGTACCCCCTGTTGTCCAACATTTGGTGTACCCGACTCATTCGGACTCGACCACCACTTTGGAATCCCGCTTGGTAGCTGACATCAACGCCCTGTTGGACCAGTACATTGCGTCACTCGAAGCCGTCAAGCTTCGTCAGGCCTTGAAACTCGCCATGGATGTGTCCCAACGGGCTAATGGGTACCTCCAGGAAGCCAAATTGGACAATAACCTGTTCAATAACCATCGGGAACAATGCGATACCGTCATCACCATTGGACTCAACATACTCTATTTGCTTTCGGCTATGTTGTACCCGTTTATTCCTTCCACTTCGCACTCCATTTGTCGTCAGTTGAACGCCCCTTTACAACAGTTGCCTACTTCTTTTACATTGGCTATTCAGCCGGGGCATGTGGTGGGTGAACCCGAATATCTGTTCCAACGTATCGAGGAAAAAGTTGCCGAAGCATTCAAGGCACGCTTTGGTGGACAACAATCGTAGCTGAGTTGGATTTAAGCATTTTTTTGCATTGTGAGCTTTTTTTACTATTGGGTTGTTATTCTATAAATTTATTTAATAAGATTTATCGTCATAGGTAAATGCGGAGGTTGGACTTGAGCATCGCTAGAAAGATGCGCTGGGTTCCGTCCAAAGGGTTGCGAAGGAAAGGAAAATTTTACACCGTTAATAAACGAACTCAAGTATTGCTTCGGTAGTAGGAATGAACCCTTCCCTATGGATATTGGCCAGTTGCTGTTGATAGGGGATGGAAAAAATACAGTATATTTATAGATATCTATTACTGTTATATTTAGAACAAAATCACTTCAAGTCCTTTAAGTGCACCTTGATATTGTAATAGATTGGGTATTTATGAGTACGAGTAGGCCCCACAATGAGTTGTAGCAACAAAGAACATGCATTTTTTTTGATCCAGGGAACTATGTCCCTCACGTATAATTTTTACTACGTGGCTATTAATAAAGTGCATTCACTCATGTAAGGTACATTTTTCACCAGTTTCGAGTTGGTACTCTTTAGTGACATCTGTAATGAAAAACAAAATAGCTTGGCAATGAGCTCAGACATCAGAGAAAAAAAATAGCCAAAACTAAGTTTAACGTTGCACATATCTGAAATTATCCAAACGGTCAAAATCCACGCCCCATACCATTGACCTCCTACTGGACTTGCAAACCCTCACTGACAAACCTCTGATTATTGCAATTTACTTTGGGCAAAGGAAATTGTTGCATTGGCCACCTCTTCCAGTTTACCGGTTTCGGTACCGCTACCCTGTGCCGATTCGTCTTTACCACCACATTTTCCACCCAATAAAGCCTGAGCGGCCTTGGCCCATTCAATAGCCTGGAGACCACGCACCACAAGAGGTTTGGGCACCAAACACTGGTGAGCCACCCGACCATTGGCCATGTCCGCCGAGAAGAGAAACGCTGCCTTTGTTTTCAATGACTTGATATGTTGGATAGCTCCGGAGAGGGCTTTCGTATTACTTTCCACATTAAGCTGACATACAATGAATTCGGCCTCGGGGTCTTTGGCCAACACCGCCTGTACTTCGTCTACGGCTTGTTTCACCTGGTTGGCCTTGCGGGCCTTTTCCGCCTTGTCAAAACTAGCCTTGACGGCATCGTAGCGTTGACGGAAAGTGTACTTGGTACACACGGAAATCTGAGCGGCGTTGATTTCGGGTCCTAGGGCTTTTAAGGCCGTGTCCAAACCAGTTCCCGCGGGAAGGGCTTCGAGATGGGTGATTTGGGTATCCAACTCCTTTTCCAAAGAGCACGCCCGCAGGGCTTCCTCGCCGGTTACCGCCACCATACGTCGGATCCCCTTGGCAATGCTCGATTCTTCCACAATAAGCAGTTGCTTAATTTCACCGGTACGGGACACGTGGGTACCTCCGCAAAATTCAATCGAGTACTTGGCCCACGTGGGATTGGAGATGTCCTTGAGCACCTCAGCAAGCGGGGCACCCACCGAGACCACCCGCACAGGATCGGGGTAAACTTCCCCAAACACCGCCTGCAGACCGTAGATGGTCTTGGCGACCGTCAGGGGAATCTCCTGGTTGTACACAGGGTAGTCTTGCTTAATGAGGGCGTTGCAAATATCTTCGATGACACGCAATTGGTCCTGAGTAATCGCAAGGCTATAACTGAAATCGAAACGGAACTTGTCGGACGCCACCAGGGAACCACGTTGTTCTACCGCGTCAGCCACCAAGACTTCCCGCAGGGCATAATTGAGTATATGGGTGGCGGTGTGATTATGACGCAGCGGAGCACGTCGGTTTTCGTCAAAAGTGCACTCCACTTTGTCACCCTTGCGCAATGTACCATACTGCAGATAACCGATGTGTAGGACATAACCACCAAAGACCTGAACGTCTTCCACGACAAACTCGGCGTTGCCGTTCACCTTGACTAAATGACCGATATCGTATTCTTGCCCTCCTTGCTCGGCGTAGAAATTGGTACGATCCAGCAGCACCCCAAAGGTAGGTGTGGTGCCTTGGCTGGCATCTCCGTGCGATTGCAAAGAATCAGGGACTTCATCAGTGAATTTTTGGTTGGCGTAGAGAGCCAGGACATGGCCTTCTACAGTACTTGTAGTGTACTTGAAACTGTCGTCCGTTTTGGGAACTTGTTGGGCGTCCAAGGCTCCCAAAGCGTGCACGTTCAGGACCACCTGTTGACCACCGGCCCCTCCCCGGCTACGACCTGCTCGAGACAGTTCCTTAGCCTTGGCTTGTTCGGCTTCAAACTCGGTTTCGTCCAATTCGAGACCGTGCTCTTCGGCCATAAGACGGGTGAGATCAACCGGAAATCCATAAGTATCGTATAGTCGCCACACGTCAGCCCCGGAGACCCGGGTGGATTGATTGGCCTTGGCCTTTACGATGCAAGAGTGGAAAAGACGTTCCCCACGGTCCAGAGTGCGGTTGAACGAGATTTCTTCCTCAATCAGGATTTGTTTGATATGATCCACCTTGCGAGTAATTTCCGGGAAGGCCTCTCCCATGTGGGTTACCACGACGTCCACCAGACTGGCAAAGAAACCGCCCAGTTGTACATCAAACTTCTTGCGGGCGTAACGGGCCCCACGACGCAGGATTCGACGGAGCACGTAACCCCGGCCTTCGTTGGAAGGTATACCACCGTCACTGATGGCAAAGGTTAGCGTCCGGATGTGGTCGGCAATCACTCGGTAGGCCAGGTCCATACCGTCCTGGTCGTCCGCCCCTACCTTACCCGTATAGGGACGGGCCCCTGTGCGTTCCTGGATAGCCTGAAACAAAGGGGTAAATAAATCTGTGTCGTAATTAGACTGCTTGTTCTGGAGAATGGAAACCACCCGTTCCAGACCCATCCCGGTATCAATGTGCTTATTCGGTAGGGGCAGTAGTGAACCGTCGCTTTCGCGGTTGTATTGGATAAACACTAGATTCCAAATTTCCAACACGTCAGGATCGTCCATATTGACCAATTCTGCGGCATTACGACCGTTGCCAATACGGTCATAATGTACTTCGCTGCATGGGCCACAAGGTCCTTGGTCTCCCATTTCCCAGAAATTGTCCTTGCACCCAAATGGCAACAAATGGGAGGGATCCACCCCGATTTCCAACCATAAATCCCGGGCCTCAAAATCGGCTGCCAAACCCAGTTTTTCGTCCCCGCCAAAATAGGTGACGTAAAGTCGGTCTACTTCTAACCCAAACCGCTGCGTGAGCAATTCCCAGGCATAGCTAACGGCTTCTTTCTTGAAATAGTCACCAAACGACCAGTTACCCAGCATTTCAAAAAAGGTATGGTGGTACACGTCCTTACCCACGTCATCCAGATCGTTGTGTTTACCACCTGCGCGGATACATTTTTGGCTGTTTGTGGCACGCTTGAGTTTGGCAAAGTCTGAAGCGGGTTCCACGGTTCCCAAGAAGATGGATTTATACTGATTCATACCGGCATTGGCGAACAAGAGGGTAGGGTCGTCCAGGGGAATGGTGGACGACGACGGTACGAAAGTGTGGTCATACTTGTCCTGGAAGAAGGACATGAACGAGGATCTCACCTTCTTGGCGGTCCACTCGTTGGTGGTCGAGGTTACTGACATTTTAAAAATGCAACTGCCTTATTTATGGGCAAAGAGAAAAACCAATGGCCGTTTCGATTTCTCGTTGAGGTTGTAAACGTTCGTCAATATGCTGAAGAATTCGAAACCGAGAATATTTTAAAGAAATGACCTCATCACTTGGCCAAAGCAAAAGAAATTATAAAGTAGCAGCCAATAGTTAATTTAATACCTTCAAACGCAAACTTCTGATTTAAAAAAAAATTAGTCACAGCAGTCATCGCGGGAAGAAAAAAAAAGTGTTACCGAAATATTTTCTATTGGTGTGAGCAATACTTACCCAACGTAGTAGAGTAGATTAAAGCACATCAGTAAAATTCCATTAACCGATGGATCAACAGCTCTCGTACTTCTTTCATTGTGAAGAAAATGTCAGTAAAATGAAGTATTGCTTAACGCTTGAATTATGTTAATAAACCATACACATTTATTACATGGAAACCTTCGTTTTTTTTGGTACTCGGGATTGCTAACCCAAAAAAGAAAGGCCCTGTAACCGAGGATATTCATATATAATGCGGTAGATTACTCTGGTTTAGAGGAATGCTTCTGACCCTGTTCGTTTAGCGAGATATTTGCAAAAATGCTAGTAAGGTCTGGTGTACACAAAAGGCGTTCACTGATATTGCCCAACGCAAAGGCCTGTTTATGTTCGGTGTCCACCGCCATAAGCTGCTGCATAAAAGTAGAATGACTGCCGGTGTGTACGTCGTATATGACACCGTTGTTGAGGCGGAGGCTGACCTTGCCCGATTTGTACACCAACAGTTTACCAATCTGGCCTTCCCGGCATAGGTCTTCCGCGGAATCGGGGGTACTGGTGCCGGTGTCGGGGGCAGATACCCCAGGGACCACCTCAGGGTCTTCCTCGGCCTGCCCTGGCTCGCTTTTGATAAGTATTGGGTCATCTGTATCCATTGGGGCAGCTGTGTCCGATTCCTCCTTGATGGGTACTGAATCGTCGGTAATCAGTGATACTGATGGCTTGGATGAGGTGGTCGGTGAATCTACACTGCCACTGGCGGCGAATTCGCTAAATGCAGTGGGGAATTGGAAGAATAAGGGCCGTTCATCGTCTTCGATATCGGTTTCCGGATGATAAAACACCCCGGCAACGTTGTCATCTACGTCTAAATTGGCGGTATACTCCTGCTTGATGTCCACACTCTCCATAGCTACCGCTGCTTCTTCTTTGATGTCACCTGATTCATCCTCTTCAATCACTTCCTTTTTAATGACTACCTTTGTCTCTTCCTGTTTCACTTCACTCTTGACTTCGACCTTGACATCTTTTACCTGGTTGGGGATCACCAGCGGAGCGTACTCGGCAGTTTCATTCATAAACAAGTGCGTATCCTGGGTGAGGTCCACATTGGCTCCCTCTGTTGTTGTCTCGTCCGTCCCGATATCACTCGTCTGTATTCCCAACGCACCCCGCATACTTAGACCGCTTCCCATACCCATGTTACCGCGTAGAGCCGCTCGGGCGGAAGGTCCCATCGAAAATGGACCGGAAGCTGTCAGTTCCACCAACACATTTCTGCCTCTTCCACGCCCACGACCTCGACCCCGGCCCCGTCCTCGACCTCTTCGGTCACTACTTTGTCCACGACCTCGGCCCTGGGAGTTATCCGCCAGAGATGACAGTCTCTGTGGTTGGTCGGGAGTTTGCTGGGGAGTTTCCCGCTTAATGCGACGAGCTGGAATGGTAGGTTTAAACTTCATGATTTCTTTTATATGGTGTGTATATTCCCTGTTCCCATTCCTGTTTGGCGAATTGGCTACTGGTGGAGCTCGCTCGCGTTAGACGTTCAACTTTGAGTTCCAAAAAAAGGAGGTGCGAGCGATTATACTGAAGAAAAAAAAATTGCAGACGAACTTTTTCTAAGGATGCGGATTATAAACATAAAAAAATAGAGGCCGGTAATAGGTGAAGCCGAGATTGCCTGATTTACCCTTGGTGCAAATGACATGAAAAAAAATCGACCATTACACGACCGGATCGGTCTGTGTTAGTTATAAAAATTAAGCTTGGGACATTTTTCGGAAAGAGTTTCCTGTTACTTGGCCGCCACGTATCATGGCCTTCTTAAGGTATCGCAAATCGTTGTTGAATTTACCGCAAATCACACAGTTATTAGTTCCTATTGAACCCTTAGTTTATCCTGTATTTACTTTTTAGTGCCACTTTACGTAACTTCATTTCCATCTCTCCAGAGCCTACGCGTTACCCAATGGATGTACCCGCCGTCACCGGTAAACGCAAAGCCAGCGATAGCCAGGGTTCGTCATCCAAACCGGGCACCCCGGCCACGTCCGGAATGGGCTCCCAGGCCCTCTCAATGGCGGCCACCCTAAACACCCTTCCCGCGGCCCTGGCAAGTGCCGGTATTAACGCCCATCCCAACGCTTTACGACGCGTGCGGGTCACCGATCGTCAGCTACCCGCTGATTTAGACAACGTGGTACCGGAATCGCGTCTGTTTACCGATTTGCAGGCTTTGGAGCGACGTCTAGACGCCACCATTCTACGAAAACGTCTGGAATTGCAGGAGGCCAAAGGTGGCAACTTTAAAATGCAACGCACACTGCGCATCTTTGTGTCCAACACCGTGGCCAATCAGCCCCATCAGGTGGACGACGGGGGGCCCCAAACCGGTGGCACCCCCTCGGGTGAGCCGGGGGCCAACCCTATTCAGGGTGTAGACGTTGACAACGTTCCCATACCTTCATGGACTTTACGCATTGAAGGCCGACTGTTGGAACTCCCCTATGCCAAGAAAGTCACTACCAATTACAAATTTTCGTCGTTCTTTGAATCTGTGGTGGTGGAAATGTTACGGAATCCCAAGGACACTGCCGAGTCTAACCATCCGGACGGTGAGGTAGATGTGGCCAAATCTCGTATCACGGAATGGAAGCGCACTCCTAGCCAAAATGATACCGACGGATTCGAAACCAAGCGTACCGGCGACGTGGACGTTCCGGTGCGAATTATTTTGACTCCTCGCCCCGTTACCAACCATTTCCGTCTATCCCAAGATTTGGCCGAAGTGCTGGGATTAGCAGATACCCCCGAGCCATTACACACTACTGCAGAACGTAAAGCGGAGGGTACGAAACTGACCAGTACCGTGACCATGACCAAAGTGCAGGTAATTACCCAGCTATGGCACTATATTCGACACCATAAGCTACAAAATCCTACCGACCCGCAACGTATCCACAGTGACACAGCGTTACGACGACTATTTGGCGTTCAGGACTGGTCATTCCCTCTGGTCTCCCATCTGCTGGCGCCCCATTTGCTTCCCCCGGAACCCGTGGTAATCCATTATACAATCCGGGTCAATCCTGACCAGGGTAACCAAAACCAATCACCTTACGTGTACGACCTACAAGTCGAAGTGGACGACTTGGCCCGCTCCCGTACCTATGGATACCAAAAGGCTGCTTCATTACACGGTCAGATTAATCACATCGACGAGCAACTCATTACTCAGATTCGAGGTATCCAGAATAGCCAACAGAAGCGCCAATTCCTACTCCGGTTTTCCCAGGACCCTGCCCGCTTTATCCACCGCTGGGTCGAAGCCCAGGCCCGTGAGTTAGACACCATCGCCCAAGAACGTTCTGATTTACCCGAAATGTCCCGGCGGTCAAAGTATTTCCAAGAGCCCTGGCTAGACGAGGCTGTCTTTTACTACCTTGGTACCCAGAATATTTCACGTAATGGTTGAGTGTGGACTGCAATAATTACCGGTTATAGGGAGTAATTCTGTTTTTTTGCTCATCCTTAGTTTCAAAACCGCAGTCGACAGAGAGGTGAGTTTTTCGTATTTTCTTTTGTATAAACTTTTTACGTTCATCTACCGCTACTAAAGATACTATCTGGTACCATCGAAGTTGACACAGACACGATAAGATGGCACATTCTGGCAAACTTTGAACATGATCAAAAGTATCATTAAATTTGTTCGAATTTACTGTGCGTGTATACCTTGCACATTACAAATGAATTGCCTGGAAGGCAACTGTTATTGCTTTGCTTCCCTATACCATAGTATTAGAATAGTTTAGTAATATCTATGTTAGCCGTACTTATTCCTTGAGGGTTACGTGCCAAACCCAAGTGGAGTACTTGGCTAGGATGGTTTGGGAGATTACTATGCCTAAGGTCATGTCTAACCGGGTTTATTCAACAATGATGAGTAACTGCAAACTAGGGTAATAAAATAAAATTCGCAAAACACTAAGAATAAGCAATGAGATAAGATAGGGATATAGCAAGTGCTATGCACTGAACTAAGAATTAGGTAAAGGATGAAATAGGGTATGACATCCGATTCGAAACCGTGATGTGAACCATGGATAACTACAAAACGGGAACTGAGCCCTAGACAATGATAATACATAGATTGATATGATTGTGTGTATAAGGAATCAAACAAACAGGTAGTATTATTATTTTATGCGGAAGTCTATGGAGATCCACATAAGAACCAGATTTTATTTATAATAATTACCATCATTGTCAAGTACTGTGTGCACCCTCTTGAACCACTCATCAA
>JAOPJG010000424.1:0-24827 GCA_027478255.1 Dispira simplex | reverse complement strand
AAACTTAGTACTACTTTTAGAATGTGGGCAGCCCTATTCGGTCAAGTGATGGACTAACCCAAGCCTTCCAAATGCAATAAATTGCACTGTTTCCATATTCGAAATTCCTAGATCCCTGAGCTAAATGATATCCTAAAAATGGGGACTAACACACGAACTTTCGTTTGTTCACGACCTATCCCATGGGACAAGTCCTAGATAAATTAAGACAGTAGATTGCCGCATATTCATTAGTTATTTTGCTTAGTGATAAGACACTAAACACCGATAATGAAGGACGAGTGCCCCTGACTGTCCATTCTTTGGCGTAATCGCATATTTTTCTCCTTTCCCATTTTTGATCATTCCAATAAATTCCCCTGTTTACCAAGCTGATTGCATTAAACGCGTCCAGCAAGGGTATACTCACTTGACAAAGTATGTCGTCGAAAAAAAAATACAACGCGAAATTTTCGTGTTTCATTTTTTACTGCTTGGGGAAAGGGTGACGATGAAATTAATAATAAAAAAAAACCTAACTAATGGGCACCTTACGGAATCCACAGAAACTATCCACCAGGATTATCAATAGCCATAACAACCTTGGCCAACGTGAATTAGTCAATTAGGATACCCATTACCAGCGTCTAGTTTAGATACAGATCATGAAATTATCCATAGAGCAGCCCAACAGGCTTGGGTGGTTTACATATTTGTTTGTGATTTATTTTGAAGTGTCAGTTGCCTCCTACACCATACTCCTCTATTTGGCAGCCGTGGTAATTAGGGTCTGCAGCCGGTATGGATAAGTTTAAAGGGTAGTTCATTATGAACTACGATTAAATGAAACAATGAAGGCCGAGTATCGCCTCAATAATCTGTGTATGAATAACCCAGTGTACCTAGAATGGAAACCAAAGTATACCATATATTCCTGATGACGTAAAATGTCTGCAGCAAATATTCACGGTCACCGCAGTAAACAAACAGTACAATTTTCTTGGCTTTGTATGTATAATTTTACCCGGTAAGGTTGTATAGGAATCTTGGTTCACAGTTTCCCAAAAAATAATGATGGAAATGCCGGAGGTGTAGGTCCTATGATGGATAATAGATTAGGCATCATCCCTGTGATAAAAGTTCCAAAGACAACGCCAAAAGCAGAACTTTGAATCTTGTCGTTGCCATTATGTAGAATTAGAATAACCAAGTACGATTGCAAGATTCACGCTAGTTTTCCAGGCGGAGATGTAACAATCGTGAGTGCCACACTTATATAAACAGTATTATATACCCTATCAGCGAATTGGCCTGATACATACAATATGGTACAAACGTTTTCATAATCTTGTGCCTTTACCCGTCCAATTTTTTTTGCTTTGATTTCAACCAGTATCGCTTTACACTATTGAGAAAAATCGTTCTCTTGTATTCATACGTCACACTGTATGTCATTTAACCTGAGGATCACATTTTTGCCGTTTCACTTTACCTTCTATAGTGCCAGATATTTTGTTAACTCTACCTAGATATCCCCAACCTCGATCACGGTATATATTTCCTGTATCCTTTAGGTCGTCATCCCGACGGTATATTGGCAGTTAGCTACCTAAACCCAATACTTTGATTATCGCTTAACATGTCAGGTAATGGATACAGTAGTAGGCCCGATATCCAAGGGCTTTTTCGCGACTATAATCGTCGGTATTTCCAGAACATAATCCAAAATGTGGGGATACAGTGGTCCGCGACAATGCCTTCGAGAGTAATCGGGTGGTTTATCCCCGGTACTGGAGGAGGTTCCGGTCTTATTGAGCTTAACGAGGTCGATTTGCGCCATCAGCCTCCTAATAAAATAAGTGATGTGGTTCTACACGAAATGATCCATGCCTACCTCTATATCCTGGGAAACACCGACCATGCTGATCATGGTCCATCTTTTATATCGGAAATGAACCGAATCAACCGGTTGCATGGTAGCAATGTCACCGTACATTTCTCACCCAGTCATAATTCCCATACGCCGCGGAACCAGGTACCGAGCACACCCCATGTGTCAACTCCCTCATTTATTCCCCCTCAGGGTTTGGGTCAGCCACAGCAAAGTCCGTGGTACACCAACTACGTGGACCAAATCTCCCAGTCATTTCACTCATCGCATACCTCACCACATGTGAGTATTTCGAATGGCTCGCGGGTTACGGTGCACATTGGGGGCTCCGTAATCCACTTTATAAACGGAGGACTAAACTTTACCAGTAATCACTCTACATCATGGAATACCGTAAACACGGTGCTGCCAACGCTCGAGGATGCTACTCCTGATTGCATCGTACGGTGTGATAGATGTGGTCGGAGCGATTTTAACATAGTTAATATCGTAGACCACTCAAGGAGATGTTACGGTATGGGTTAAAGGCTTCACTGGTCACGGTGAGTTGGCAATAGAAAGCAAAACTACTTACAATATGTACACTAGTCATCAATTCCTTTGTTATTTTTTCCGATTTGTCAGTGAGCTGATGGTTACTAGCAACCACATTTATGTCTGATTTTATTCAACAATAGCCCTAATCCACACTTGGATTATTTGCATTTATATGCACCTTCCATGTAATAAAAATTGTATAAAATTGGGATCACTGACGTGGGATTATTCAATTTTTTCAACAAAGCATCTGGATAATAGTCCAGTCGTTAGTGGTTATATCGATCCATACAAAAGTTTCTTGAAATCCACATAAGAACCAAATTTTATTAATAATAATTACTATTATTGTCAAGTACTGTGCGCACCCTCTTGAACCACCCATCAAAACATCTGTGGAAGTCATTTCACTGGAGGGAACCAAAGACTTCATTACATTGTCAAACACTCTGCCCTCCAGCTTTTTCTTGGTGTGCTGGAACAACCAACAGTCACATGGTGCAAGGTCAGGAGAGTAGGGTGGTGCTTTAAGTATTTGGAATCCAAGCTCATCCATATGGGCCTTGCTATAGTGAGAAACATGAGGCCTTGCATTATCCTGGCGGAGGATGATTTGGGAAGTGGGTGACTTTGGATGTGCTTTCTTCCATTCCCTAACCATTGGTTTGGCACCATTCCTTTTGTATTATTAACTATTGACTGTAGTGTTACCAGTACCAAACACAGTATGAACAATACCAGTCCTACTAAAGAACACAGCTAGTAAAACTTTTTGTGGCTTCGAGGTCCACCATGGCTGAGCAGGGATGGGGTCATGCTGACCTTGGTGTTCTGGCACCCATACCTTTCAATCAGTGTCAGTCTGGGGGTTATTATGGTAAACCCAGGTTTCATCACATATCACAATATTATACACAAGAGAGTTGGTTGGTCTCTGAAAATGGTCAAGGAAATTGAGGCAAAAGGTTTTGTGGTCACTCTGCAACTCTGACGTTAGGGAATGGGGAACCCAAGTATTAAGGTATGAATGGTAATGCAACTGGTTGTGGAGGATCTTGTCCATAATAACCTTGCAAACTTTTGTGGATTTCAGTTGAGTTTTGGCCGAGTTCAAAAAAATGCCCAAATGTGTGACTGGGGTAATGGTGGGTATGGGGCATTGTGACTTGGGTGAATGGGACATGGTAAATAACTTTTAAATTAGGATAACTCAATGAAAACAAAAGGTAGAAAGGTAAAACCAAGACATACATGTTCCTATTAACAAGGGGTAACAGCATAAATAAAGGGGAAGAAAAAAATAATACCTATTTACCCCTGAGTCAAAGAACTTTCTCATTGACCGATATTATCAATATCTATAAGCTTTCAGAATAAACATGTGTCATCATTGGTGTTAAATAACACATTTAAAATATTCTAACTGGTAGTCGAGGTAAATTCGACTATCAGTAATATACAACGGACATGGAACGTATGGGTGCTCGAAATGAGAATAAGTGATGCATGAAGTTCTTTGATTATCACCATTGGCATACTCGTCGAACCTGAGATGTCACCACCACTATTGCCCAAGTACCACAAAACTTTAGACCAAAATCCACATTTCCTTTAAAAAAAATAATCTACACCACGATGATATTCTGAAAAATGATGTTTAATGGACTAACCTATACTTAGTGATGATTGTTTAAATGAAATGGAGCTCAATGATGAAAAAAGAGCTGCTGAAAGGAAAGGAAAGAAAAGCTAAAAGCTAACAAAAATTGAATAAATAGATGTTAAAAATATTTTTAGAAAACAAGCGCAAAACAAACTTTGTGGGCGAAATCAACCAAATAGGTGATAAGAAGTAGTGAAGATAACCGAAAACGAAAGAAAAAAGACAAATGGGCCCTAAAATTATACTAAGCGTACGTTGTAACAGTATAAGATAGTAATAGCAACACCACTTCCTAAAAACTTTAAAAAGGGCATTGAGCTATTAGCAATCACTTTCCACCAATGCTAAAAAAAAATCTTGAAGGTGAATCCAATAGAAACACATCCACAAGCATCACTGCAATAACCGGTGTAGAGGACATAAATGTCAGCCTTCAACACCACCACTCACATTCTTCTACAGGACAAATCCAAAAATTCGACTCCCTGGGTTTACAGTTTACCCTGGAGAATCATTTCGATACACTGATTAATGTAATCCTTCTTAGGTAACATGTCAACTCCAAAGCGGTTGGATAATTCGTCCCGCACCTGTTTCTTGGTAATCGTCATCAAGTTGGCGTTGTCCAGAATGACCCGAATTTCGGCCAAAATTTCGTCTTCAGATGGACCCTGGAACATGCCAGCTGGTTGTTGGTTGAGGAATGCCGCCGCATTGGGAGTAGAGCTACGCACCGACATCGCCGGTGACATGGGTCGAGGGGCACCACCTGGTTGACCACCCATTCCAAACTGGTTAGCAATGGGCGAGTGGAAGGAAGCCGAGGAGTGACTGCGACTGGGGTCGTAAGGTGCGCTACCACTGCCCATGGCGTCGGGCATGGCCGACATACGGTGGTTGGGCAGCGCATTCAAATTAGCCATTTCCACGTCATATGTAGGCTGGGCCCGTGACAGACGGTCCGCTGAACGAGACATGCGGTTGCCACCCCCATAAGGAGTACCTCCGTTACCGCCGCCGAAAGCCGACATCGCCTGAGAAGCCCGGTTGGTCGGATTAGCAAAGAAATTGTTACCTTCCCCGCCGTACATAGACGCGGTGTTACCGGGCATGGGCAGATGAGCGGATAAAGCACGACTGGCGGGTCGGCTACGGTAACCGGGGTCGGGGGTACGGCCCGACATGCGGGAGCCGTAGGAATCATGGGAATTTTGACTGCCCACTTCCCACAGTTCTTGCTCATAATCGGACCACTTCTTGGTAGGGATAGAGCTTGGATCAAACTTGCCATCATCGGCCACATACAATTGTTTGCCCTTTTCACCCACCACGGTACGCGTATTACCCCACGAAAAGTCGTCGAATCGCCAGAAGGAATAAATGGGGATAAAGAACATAAATACCGGAATGGCGATAATGTACACAATCATCCACCCAATGTGTTGCCACTGACGTTTGATAATAAAAATAATTGCCTGGAGCCCGTAGATCGCAGCGAGTACAACCAGCGAAATGATGGGCAAATTGGAGGGGTTAGTCACGCACTGGTAAATCAGGTAGCCCAAATAAACGACGGTAGCTGGCATAATGACGGTGGAGAAGAGATCGATAAACACCACAAACCGCATCGAGAAACAGCAGAAACCGCAAAGTCGGGGCAAAAACACCAATTCCAAGAGGTTGTGGATGGTAGAGTTAATCCACCGACGACGCTGCGATAGCAGAACAGACCAGGTATCCGGGGCGTTGGTCTTACACGTGGCATCGGGCGTGAACTTATTCTTGTGGAATGGGAAATGTTTCAACATGAGCGTGGTCAAGTAGCGATCCTCCCCAAGCGACAGCAAGTTCTTCTTGTGTAGCGTATCCACCCGGTTCTCACGGTACTCCTCGATGATGCTGTTGGCGATCAACAGCGGTGTGTTCTTGTCAGGAGTACGCAAGCGGTACATGCAGAAACAACCCGGTAAACAGGTCACCGAGCCAAACAACGATTCGAAAGCCTTAGCCATGTGATGAGAGATAAAGTATTCGTACACCTGAATCATGGTAATCCACGTCGACTTTTCGTTCGACAGTACGGTTTCCCCACACAGTCCCATCATCTTGCTGTCATGTATCATACAGGATATCATACGATTCAACGAATCCGGGTACACTTCCGTATCGGCGTCAATCATCAGCACATACTCGTAAAACGCCGGGTTAACCCCGATGACGTTCTTGATCTGGTGGTACATCTCCAGTTCCATGGGCACCATTGGCTTATTGAAATGTACGTGGTTAAAGAAATTCATCAGGATAATTTGCGAATCCCGCTTACCACGATTACCCGGACGAGCCCGTTCGGTAGGTGTACCACACTTGACGACTACCAGGTAAGGTACCACATGGCCCGAGCATTCGTACAGACCTGAGTATACCTTGCCCATGTTGTGCTGCTTGGCTCCGTCACCCAGGGCGACGTAGCTCAGGGGTTCCGGATCGACGCTAGGATCCACCCCGAGAATGTCCAACACGATTCGAGGGGTAGGACGGTCGTTACCACTCCCGACAATCATCCCGTCGGCGATGATAAACAACAATTTACGCTTGTCGTCGTATTTGAGCACGGCCAAAGAATTGATGGTGCGCCGAAGGGACTCCTCGTCTTCAGTGTAACAGGGAACGTTTAAAATAACGAACCGGTCGTGGTCTTCGGGTTCCCGACGACTGCCCAACTGCAACGCGGCAATAAACTTGAACAAAATGATCAAAGCCAGGGCAATCGTAAAAGCCAAAAGCACGTAATTGGCAAAGTAACACTGGGCCGAATTACGCTTGTCCATCACACCCACGTAAAAGGCCCGCCCCATGCATTTGAGGAGTTTAGTACGGTTAGGGCCGGTTTCGCCAAACAACTGGTTAAACGTCTTGGTGATGTCCATCCCCGGATTCTTTTGGAACAGATCCACCAACCGACGGTCCAAAAATTGGGAGTCGACCCCATCCCGAGAAGCGTTTTCGTCAGTGTCAATAAAATAGGGTACCCCCTGTTGCTGAATGTAGCTGGTGAGATCGTAAACCCGCTCGTCGATGATGGCCTGGTATTGCACCGAATTGGTGGGCCCCTGCCCCAAGCCATACTTGCGCACCTGATCAGGATCCACTGCTATTTGTCCCTTGTAGTATTTACGGTCCAAGTTAGGCAACACAGTGCTTCGATACCAGTTACGCAGTACATCCGGGTGACGGTAATAGCGGTGATCGTGGAGGTACTCAACAGAGTACTTGGTGGAGACATTGGACAGCGATAGACGGTGGTCAATCTTATAATCTGGACATTCCAAACTCAGCTGAATAGGGAATAAATTACTGATATCCTTACCGTGGTACTTTTCGAAATCCTTGGCCGCTACGTCGTAGTGATTAAAGTCCTTGAGCGTATATACGTTACCACGTAACGAATAGAGTGGGTTGTCCTTGGAGCTTTTTTCTTCCAGTTCAAATGTGGTATAGACATTCTGCTTAGGACAGATGATGGGACCCAAAATGGCGATCCAAAAGATGGTCACCAAACATAAGAGTAAAATAACGGAACACAGTGCTACTTTTTCACGCCAGGCCATTCTCTGGTCCCTGCGCTTGCGTTTACCACACTTGGCGATGCAAAACGACGGAATACACCAAGTCACGGACCAAGTATAACATAGCCAACGTTTTCGAACGGCCGAAAGTGGAATTTTCTCCTCCTTGGTTTCGGGAACTACTTCCTTTTTTCCAGGTAACATGGGATCGGCTGCGGAGGGTTGCTTGTCGTCGGAATCAAATTTACGACCCATGGCGAAATTCGAGTCCATGTTCGACGGGCTATCATCACCGGCCCGGTCTACTATGTAGTCATCGTCACTGTAATAAGAACGAGTGTCGTCTCCGGCCAAAGTAGCTCCCATAAAGGGTCCACCAGGGGCACGACCCGGCCCTACCCCACGCACTTGACGGTTGGCCTGGTTCTGAATCAAACCCTCCTGGGACTCGTAGGAACCCACAGACGCACCCGGAGTGCCGGTACCGTAAGAGGCAGCAACTGGGGGTTGTACGAAACCAAAATTACCTTCGGCATCATCGCGGGTCAACACACCGTCCACACCGACACCCTCTGGAGCAGCGTTTTGTTTCTCAATAGCACGTAGATTATCCTCCAGATCACGCCAAGCTGTGAAACTCAGGTATACCTGACGGTTGCCCACTGTCATATCCGAATAACCCCATCCGATCATAGTACCCGCCGCGTCACAACGGGTACGAGCATCCCGACTGGGGTCCACTTTTAGCGACTCCACCACAGGCTTATAACGAGACAAGAAGTCCTCGTGAGAATAAGCGTGGGCGTACTCCACCACCTGGCGTTTTACCACGTCGGTAAGTCCCAAACTAGACACCTGAGCCTTCACCAGACGTCCGTCCCACTGGTGGGCGCGTTCGGCACTATTGGCTGATAAGCAAAACACAAACCACGGCTGGGTTTGGTCCAACGTGTCAAACAGGTCCGACAACGCCCGCTGGAATTGGGACGCTACACAGGGAATCTTGGGAATTTTCTTATCCCGACGTTGACGACGGGACGAGTTCCCTCCCTTTTCGCTAAGCGGTTCAGATTCTTCCACTGCCGACTGGGCTTCAGTACGCTTCTTACCACGTTTCATAGAAGGTTGGCGTACGGGCATAGATTTTTGCTGGGCAGCCACGATGGTGTTGGCGTGACGGGGGTGCACTTCCATGGATACGGCCCGTTCAGTGAAGAGGCCGGCCACAAAGGCATTGCGGGTACCGTCAGTGGGGTCCGATACATCGGTACCTCGGAATAGGGCCACGAAATCGGCGTTAAGACTGTCCACGTTGTGCGTGGCAAAGTGCTGAACCGAGTAGGTAGCAGGACCAGCGTAGTGTTGGATCACAAAAGTACCCAATTGGTTCTTGCTCTCCGACTTGCGGTACACGGGACTCCCCTTCTTGGGATCATCGTGGTGTTGGTTGAATTCTTTCAGGAGCGGGGCGGCCGACTGGGATTCTCCAGACAGACTGACACGGTTGCCGCTGTCCTGGTTATTCACATGCTTGTCCAGTAGACTGATCAAACCGGTTGCCGGCTTCATGTACAAGTCCAAACAAGGCGAATTATCGGCAAAGGATACTTTGGACGCATATTGGCCCAGGCCTTCTTTTTCCATTTCGGTCCGACCAGCGTCGAAAATGTGGTGATTGGTAAAATGGTAGAGACGCTCGTTGGCAAAATTGATTAAGAACTGCTCGAAACCATTGGCTGCCAGATTTTGGAAACCAAACAGGTCGACCAGACCAATGAAGTTTACCGCCTGTGAATCGTCCTTGCACATCTTGGTGTTTAAAAACTCGACAATCCAGCTAAAAAGTAGCGAGTAGAGGGATTTGGCCAAGTCATCCCGTTGGCGACAAGCTTGATCAGCATCTAGGAACACGGTGCACATTTCCCGTTTGATCATCTTGGTTTTAAAAGTCAAGGTACCTTGTAAAGCCAGTTCGTCAATTCCCAGTAACCCAGCCACCAAGGAAAGCACATCCATGTTACGCACTTCGCACGGCTCCTGGGATTGGTGATTATCCGGAAGATCCACAAACTGAATATTACCCAGATGAAGAATAGCCGATAACAGTTGGAAGATCTGCTTCTGGTACTTTTTGTTGAGCCCCAAGGACTTCATAGAGGCGCACAAATCAGTAAACTGCACGGCGTCGTCAACATCGGGGATACGAAACACTCCACTCTTTTCCAAATAGGAAAAATAACCCGGTTCGGAAAGGTGGAAATGGGATCGTTCGTCAGAAGTGGCTCCGTTTAGGAGTTGGTAAAACACGTGGAAATTGCGTTCCTGACTGGGTAAGTGGGTAACGCGAGACTTTTCCAATAGGTAGTCCAGCAATTTGGCCCCAATGGTCCGACCATGTTCGTCAAACTGGAGTTCTACGTAACATCCGAAGCGGGATGCGTTTCGGTTAAGGGAAGTCCGAGCATTACCAAAGGCCTCTAGGATGATCTGGGCCTGCATCAACTGGGCGTAAAACCGGGTGTCACGCTTGGACTGGGTACGCAAAAAGGAAAATAGACGCACTGCCATCTTCAAATTCTCTGTTTTGCCACTGCCGGATTCCCCAGCGAACACGATAGACTGGTCCAACCCTGTACGTCGCATCATTAAGTAGGCGTTGGCGGCCACCTGAAACACGTGCGGGTCCAGCACCGTCCGCTGCCCAGAGGTATTGCGGTAATCATCCACATACTGTTGTACGTGTACGTCGTTAAAAATTTCCAAAGGGGCATTAGGATTCACCGCAACGAGGATCCGGGTTCCGATCTGGGTATAGATGGCGTCTTTACGATAGCGGTTGCACAGCACGTCCACTACGTCGTCGTCAAGTAGACTGGCATAGTTGGGGAGCTGTGCCAAATTAGGGATGTCCTTGCTGGACCCGGAGTATGTGGCACTCATCCCGTCTTCACCTGATCGGATCGTGTACCCAATAAAAGATGAAGATGTTACACTAAGAAAAAAAAACTCAACCTCGGTAAGGCGGATATCAAATTAAAACACACCTAGCGCGAATAGAAGGTATAAAAGGGATATATCTGGAGAGGGCCCAAAAAGGACCATCGTCATAGAATAACAATAATAACAAAAAAGAAGAGCAACGATAACAAAGAATAAGACGGGTAAAGATCAGGTTAGTATAGCATAAAAAATAGCGTTATTATAGTGACAGAAAAAAAGAATAGGTATGGCGGAAAATAAAATAGGGAACACCACCTTCAAGGGGAGACGGAAGGGGTTAAAAGAAAGGCAGAGAATAACAACGGCAGTTGACGAGGGGCGAGACAAGTGTGTGTTACTCTGTTCTATTTGTTAAATACCAGCAAAACACCAACATAAACACTATTTGAACTCCGAGACAAAGTGGTGGACCTGAAGGACAGTGAGGTGCAAGGAGCCGTAGCCTCCGCTGTTAAATTAAATAGTCAATAAAGATAGAAACGCTGACCAACAGACTGGCACCTTCTCGCTCTTGAACCAAAGACTGGGTGGTTTTGACAAGAAACTTTGAAGTAATAAAACGGAGAAGAAATACGTTCAACCTGCTAAGACTAGATTGCGCACCTTTACTAACAAAAGTGGTCAGATAACAATAGTAAAGTGCTGGGGAGAATAACCCAAGAACCAGAATAGTGTAACTGGAAGGTTGATGCACCACCCAGCAGTCTGGTGTATGTACAAGTGAAAAAAACTGCACAGTAGAAAACTAACAGGGGATACTCTGAAGGTGAGTGTTAACCCAGCTGCAATCTTCCTATCACTCCTTGCCGCCCTCTGCCATGATAATGACAACAACCCAACCAGTGCCAAAAAATAGCACATTTCACCCATTTTCACAGACAACGGACAGTGTTTTTTTCCATACATAACCTTCTTTACCTAACTTACCTTTAGCGAAGAAACTAGCATTGGCAGTAACGCCAACCAAACCGTACGCACAAATCTTCGGCTCAGTAACGTAAGCAAATTGCAGGAGGTGCTAGAGATTAGACAAGCTACGCTTCCAATGGGAACGACTCAAGTAATGCACGCTAACAAAACGTATTAAAAGTGTATATAAAAAATGAAAAAAAGTAACTAAATCACAAGCTGCCCCGGGGTAAGAAAGAAGACGAGATGGAGCAACGCAGAGGTTTTTGAAACCAATAAAACAAAGGTCGAGTAATTACTTAACATTCATACCAAAGCCACTCCCTTCCCCACGAGTCCGGCCACGAACTGATAGGAAAAACAATCACAATAATGTGGGCGCGATAAAAATAGACCGCTGAGTCTAGTGAGGGCTAGTGAACCTTTTTTTAAAACACAAGACAAAGAGACAACCCCCGCTACTGGTTCACACGGGACAAGTAGCCGTCTATATAAATGATCGTATGCAAAAGGCATGAAAGTTTGCAAGTTCCTCTCACTGGAACCTAAAAATAGACAGCGCTGCTATTGTTCTAATAATCCTATGCGCATAGAGACAAGTTGCATTGTCGGACTTGGATACGACCTCCCATTGGTCTCTACTGTTATTGTTAGTTCGATTGGTTGATAAAAGGATGTGCCGTCTGTCTTCACAAGCGAACATCAAAAATAATAATGGGGGAAGAGCTAATATGGCAATGGGACTTTTTTTTTTAGAAAACTATCCCAGGCACAAAGAGGCACGTTGCAGCCTTGCTTAAAAAAAAACAAGCGAAAATTGAACCCAATTCGGCCTTAGTACAGTTTCCAAAAATAAAAAGCCATGGAGGAAACTTTAACAAGTCGCAATTCAGGACAACAACTATTACTAGTAATTTTACTCGCGTATTGTCTGTAGTTTGTAGTATACATTTTGCTTCCTTTATGCCACCCTTACACTTAACTCCGGCTTTTAGAGCGTTACCGTCGGACGACCAGCGCCACCGCCTCCTCGACAAGCTTACAGCTCTGGACATTCGAACCGGTAAGTAATTATTCACCTTGGCCTCCCTATCCCAACGCTGGACGAGAGTGCGTTGGTTATCATTTAGGACTCATAGGTAATAATGTGCCCTCGCTTGCTGCGGGAGGTGAGTAGTCTTCTTACCCTGAGTATTAATTGACACACTTTTATCGCTACATAGTCATACACTAGACTTGACAGCATATGATTTCCCTTTAATATTAAATATGTGATATATTTTCTTTTTTTTTTTGGGGGGGGCGGGGGATTTCATTGATTCTATTACTACAGACTATCAATTTATATATCAGTCATGGCAGGATCACTTGTCCCCCAGTGATCCAGACGGCCCAGTATTCCAAGACCTCTACGACCAGATAATCCAACGCTACACCTGCGAGCCCATTTCACCTTTAGTCCAGGACCGAGATTCTTTGGTCCCTACGGGTATCCCAGCCATTGATCAAGATTTATTACGCGGCGGAATACCGGTGGGTGACGTTTGCGAAATCGTTGGTACTGCAGATAGTGGCCAAACCCTTTTACTACACCATCTCTGCGCTGCAATACTGTTACAACGGCCCCAGAGTAAAGTGGTGTATGTGGATGCCACGGCTCGGTTTTCTTCCCATATGTTTTTAGGGTGTTTGCACACCCAACACCGGTTACACCCCACATGTTCACTGCTTTCCGATGATGTTTATCTAGAACGGTTATCCCATGTGGCCGTAGCGGAGGTGCACCACTTGTTACAAATAATCACCGCGTTTAAAACCAGGTCGGAGGTTGGTTATGGTCAAGATCGCATTTTTGTATTCGACGGTTTGGTGGGCGCACTGCTTTCCCCGCATTTCAATGGTACTTCGTCGGGACATGCCAATATCATCACCGTGGGTCGGGCTTTACGTGGCTTGGCCAATGTCCCTCATCACACAGTGATCTTTTCCAACACCACTTTGCCGCGATTACCCACCCAACGGTTCAAGGTAAACACTCAACTAGACTCGGCGTCTTGTCCCCACGTTAAACCGCTGTTGGGATTAGAATGGACGTATGTTGCCGACACCAGTTTATTACTTAGTGCATCCACCGATAATATTGGGGATTCTCCTCATAGCGACAGTTGCTCCGGCCCTGCTGTTTCGTACAGTCATTGGCAGCAGTGCGAGGTACTCAAATCGGACCGCACGGCTTGCCACAGGGTAGTACGATTTCGACTCCCGTTATCAAAGACTGTATCTTCAACAGTCAACCTGTAAACAAGTATTAAAGAAATAGTATAACTGGTGCGGAATGACTCTCTTTCCGATACCAACCACAGCCATTTCTGGCCAGGAATAATGTTCCTAGGATTAACTGCGATAGTGAGTATTGGCCAACCGAACGTAGGCAGGTGGACCCCTGCCTTTTTTTTTATACAAGGCATCGGTTTTGATTTTCGAGAATGATATACATTGGGAACTCTTGACAGCCCTATTGGTGTTATAATCGGATTACACCGAATATGGGCTGCCGGGCTGTAAAGGGTGACATGTGCTTAATACTTTAATAATGCAATTACCAGGCTCGGAACTAATCGATTATGGTGGTAATTTTTATAAGTTTATCGGATAAAGCCGGCAGGGGAATCGATTCGATAGCATGTATATATTTCTTGGAAAATACCAACAGAGCTTTATAAATTGTGAGTGAAGTGTACGCTAACTTGATGGCAATACTTGTTACTTTGTGACTGGTTTGAATAGTCAAAAGGCTACCGTCGACTGAGAAAAAATAAAGGTGTATTCCGCTACACAGACGGACAGAGTATAAAGATGGGCAGCCTATCCGTTATTTCTGGTCAATAATAACGCGTGGCGCTTCCTTTCACTGGTTCTATTACCCGTGCGGTAGTAGATTGCTGCTGGTGTGCGTTGTTCCGAACACGCGTTTAAATGACCCTGATTCTCCCCCTTAAATTTACATTTACTCCTTATTCTGTGCTAAAGAATTGAGAATATTAACGGTATGGTATACTCTATAATTATTACAAGTGGACGCTCTTTGCGGAGACGAAAGCAGCATATGAAATACAGCGTTTGAAATTTCACAAAGGAAAAAGCAGAATTTTGTTTCTTTATGGTATATAAAATGACATAATCTCTTTGACTAATATACGAGAACTTTGTAGCATGTATCTATTAACCTTGTAATATCTATAACCAATAATTTAGGTAAAAAGTCACACTTTATTCGAAATTTCGAACATTATACTCGGCCACTAGCATATGCTGCCGAATGGGTTATAAAATACACAACAGCGATTGCTGTTACTATTGAGACTGGGCCCTTTTTCAATTTTACGAAAACATGCTATTGGACTGACCTGAAAAAGCAGTAACGAATAACGGATTTAAACGCAGACTGATGGCTCTAGATAACACCCCTCATTCTATTCCGGTTTTGATCGCCAGGACCGTATATGGACTATACCAGGATGCATAATCGCTGAACATGGTTGTTTTTTTCCCACTCTTATCTTACGGAGTTTGAGGAACTATTAATTCTCATTAAGTAAGGGCATCAAGGGGTAAGATTCCGCAGATACCCGAATACAAAGTCGATATTGTCAAGTCAATGGTACTAGTGACCTATTACTGCAGTAAGATGGTTTGATAAGAGGCTGAGGAGAAGGGGGTAATCCTTGTTGGTCTGTTATCTATCATCAGGATTTATTCCTTTATGATGGACGATTATTGGTTTTTTGGCATCGGAAGCTAAGGCCTACTGTTAGTCCAGGTAATGTATAAGGCTCTCATATGACATGGTGGTTTCTATATCGTCAAAATCAACAATCCTTCCTTTTACCTTTTTTTTCGTATCATGTGTAATCACCCGGTTAGCCTTAACAATTACTTTGTAGTGGCTTTTGATTGGTTTCCTTTCCATGCGGCCCAAAGTGTCCACTACCGCTTATAAAAAAGGAGCCATTCCCTCACGCAATTCACCTCACTCCGAATGGCTCAAGCCTAAAGTTGGGAGTTTTTTTTTTTTAATTATTATTATTTCCTGTCAATCTCTTTTCTTTTTAAAATTGCAACGGTTATATCTATATGTGCAATTTAATTATCTAACACTCGCCTCCTGATAGTGTTTGTAGTTGTCCAGTTCCTTTTGTTCCCCCCTTTTTAAAATAAGTTTGAAATATCCATCTTTAATTACATTAAATTAATATGGCCGACGTGGAAATTAATCAAGCTAACACGGGCTTTATGGCCGTTTCCACCGCCCTGGTATTTATCATGTTACCAGGGCTAGGTTATTTTTACAGTGGTATGACTAGTAGTAAATCGGCGCTCTCACTAGTATTCCTGTGTATTTTAAGTCTGGTGATCGTTCCCCTCCAATGGTGGGTGTGGGGTTACTCTCTGGCCTTTAGTCCAACCGGTGGACCCTTTATCGGAAATCTGGAACACGCCTTTTTTAAGGGCGTTAATGAAACTCCCCATCCTTCGTCGCCTACGGTACCGGGTACTGTGTTTGCTATTTTCCAGTGTATGTTTTCCGTTATTACGCCCGCGCTAGCTTTGGGAGCTACGGCCGAACGCGTGCGACTACGTCCAGCTTTAGTATATTTATTTGTCTGGTCTACTTTGGTGTATGACCCCATTGCCTATTGGTGTTGGGCACCTAACGGGTTCTTGTTCAAGGCCGGTTTGTTGGATTTCGCTGGAGGTACCGCTGTGGAAGTGGCTAGCGGATTCGGAGCTTTGGCTTACGCCATGGTATTAGGACAACGTACTGGTTTGGGCAAGGTGGAACAGAAACCCCACAACTACTTTAACATTATGTTGGGTACTTCCCTGTTATGGTTCGGGTGGTTCGGGTTCAACGCCGGAGGGGCCGGAGCTACCGCTCGGGCTGGTCAGTCTATTATTGTCACCCATTTATGCGCTGCCTCTGCTGGGTTAACCTGGATGTTGTTGCAGTATCGTCACGAACGCAAATTATCGTCGTTTGGATTCTGCTGTGGAGCGGTATCGGGCATGGTAGCTGCTACCCCTTCTTGTGCGTTTGTGTCTTCGTGGGCCGCCGTGGTGATTGGCATTGTGTCGGGTTCCGTGAGTCACTTTTGCGTGGAAATTAAAGACAAGTATTGGTTCGATGACGCCCTAGACGTATTCGCCGTTCACGGAGTTAGCGGATTGATTGGTAACTTGGCCACGGGAATATTCGCCGACAAGTCGATTGCCCTATTAGATGGTACAAAAATTGAAGGTGGATGGGTCAATGGCCACTGGTACCAAATGCTTATCCAATTGTGGGCCTGCGCCGTGGGCGCCGCTTGGTCTTTTGTAGTGTCATATATTATCTTGTACGTGATGGACAAGATTCCATACCTTCAACTTCGTATGGATCCCGATGAGGAACGTCTCGGGGCAGATTTGGTGGAAATGGGCGAATACGGTTACGAGTACGTCAAGGATACTACCATCCATCAGGGTCTACATGACAGTAACGACTCCTCGGAGATCAATATTCAGTCCGAAGAAAAGGAGATAGTACAACATATCCAACGGGGAATGGTTGAATCTCTGAACCGGGATCGCAATTACGACGAAGTGGCCTTTCCCAATAACAGCGGATTTCTTGCCAAACCGGAAATTGGTCAATCGGATGAATTTATTCAGCGATAAACTCCCTCCCCTTCCTCTTCGGTGAAACTGACCACAAAAGTGGTGGGTTTATTCGTTAAAAGTAGGCGTTATATAGGTTTATGTGCATGCTATTGACTTTTGTTTTACTTTGTAACATTTATTAATTACTGACAGTTGTTTTACTAGGGTTTCTCGCCTCTTTATATTTTTATCATAAATTATAGTTAGGGCGTATGTAATTGTGACATTACGCTCAGCTCCTATATCTACTGAACTCATGTCTTGCATATGTGGTAATCTAAAAGGTTATGACAACTTTGGGTTTGTGTTCTGCTTCCCAAGAATTGTTGCTTATATTACATTCTTTTTCTCCTTGATTCTAAATCAAAGCGTTGTAAAGGTTAGCACCGCCTTTTTTAGTAGATACCAATTTACAGATATTTGTAAAATATGAAACCCAAGAATGAATGTATACTAGGAGATGTAAAATTATATAGCGTCTGAATGATAAACTTAAAAACTCCCCCCCCTCCAAAGGTAAAATATAGAAACAGGGGAGATGTGAGGGAAATTTACGAAATATTCTAACCCAAGCAATTCAACTCACTATTGTAAGCTCATCCGGCCTCGGAGATCTTCCCAGTTTAAACTACGGTCACCCTGGTACATGTTCATCCGCCAAACGCCCCTGTACATAAGCCTGGAAAGTTCCCTTAATAAAGTTTCCAAACATTGGTTAAACCAGCCAACATTTTCCTCCACCCATAAACCAAAGTGTTAAAATCCCGAATTAGCATCGTTGGGAAACAAAATGGAAACAATAACCTGTCAATATTAACGAAGCATCCGGTACATATCGATCCATAGAACGAACACCGTCATTCTGGAAAGTATAGCAAGTATGGTAATTAAAATCTTCGTTTATTTCGCCCCCTTCGTATACCAAAAGTAAACAAAGTACATCGTACGACCACCTTAAATACTGCATCAGATGGTATGCCAAATTGGGTTCCCGGGGTTGTGTGACCGATTGATAGCTGAGGAAATCTATCTGACTATTCTCATCGTTATTCTGTTGGCCGATAATTAAACACCATTTTTGATCGGGTTTAAATTCGAGGTTTTAAAATGTTACTGGGGTAATACACTTTGATATCTTTGTGATGTTCGGCTTGGATGCGAAAAAAAAAGGTGAAAAATTTCGTGACAGCTTCGAAAAATGGAGGCCTGACAGTGTTGGTCAGTATGGTCGATATCACATATGATTGCAATTTGGCAATACACGTGCGAAGATAGTTGGAATTAAAAGAAAAAAAAAGAATTGGATTGAAAAAAGATACAAAAGAGTTGTAAATGTGGCATACAATGACAGTAACCAAGCTGAGCTAAGAATAGAATAAATTCAATGGAAATTAATGATAAATGTAAAAGATTAACCACACTGACGGTTACATTATACAAGAGTCTACGATGAAATGTAACATAAAAAAAAATTATGCAATGCCAAGTTTTAGGGGGGGGAGAGAGAGAGGAAATCCGATAGACAGAAGCGCAAAGTCAAAAGAAAAAAAAACAATGTAAACAAACAAACGTTGAAATGTGTCAGGTAGCCCAGATGCTTGTATTCAAGTCGAGGAAAGCTGTTGGGTATTTATAATTGAACAACTTTCTTTATAGGTAACTAAAAAGTCCAAGCTTTATCACACCGTTTTTATATCATTAATCTTAGATGACACCAGGAACAAGTGAATCATATATTACATTCTCTTTCTTAATATTTTAGCCGACCCAATTTTTGGGTGACTGTAATTCGCAGACTGCGTCGTATCTTAACCCATGATTTTCATCCACGAGCTATCAAACGAACAAGAATGGGCGCCGTGGTTACTTGACCCAACAAAGAACGTACCTGGCTTTGTCAAACAAATCAATGAAAAGCATGTTATTAAGACATGTTGATTGTATCACCAATTGAGTGATTAATGTTTCTACTCTATAGAGATTTGGAGCAAAAAATAACTACCCGTTTATATTTTTGTATGGATAGTGTACACATGGTGCACATGGCCATTTCGCCTTTCTACCTAGCTCATTTACATTATCGAATTATAGCTTGGGAATAGTACAATCAATTTACCTACAATGGGTAGCTGGAAGGACAATGGCGTCATTGTTGGTATTTTTCTCGATTTCGGTAACGAAGAAAACCAAGGCAAGTTACGAATAAATTACGAGCTGTAGCAATATATGGACATAATGCACAGTTGACATTATATTAACGTCAAAGTCCAAAAATTACCAGTCGCGGTTAAACTATGAAAAATTTACACAAGCCACAGGCAAACATGTTATTCATTGCTTTGTTTAATTAACTTTGATTTTGAATGTATTGGTGACAGGCACATACACGCGTGCAGCATACTAGATAATGAAATGGTTATATTTTAAAGAAAAGTAAATTGTAAAGTAAAAAAGTAAAATAAAAGTAACAGAAATAAATGCTCTAGTATACAGGAAAACACCCACCAACCGATGGAAATGATATAAACAAGAGAAAAACCGCCAAACAACACTATGCCAAAAATTATAATAATTAAGCGCGTGAGATATGAGATGGTTACAACAAGCACCTTCTAGTTGGCCTCTTCGTTTTGACTATCTGACAGCCGTTTTAAAGATAAAGACAAAGTCTTGTGGAATTCGTCCTCCAGCATGTGTTCCAACGTGTCGATACCCTGGTGTGGCATGTCCAGAGATTTACCGCCCATGATTGGACTATGGTGGACGGGAGTATTGGTGACTTCGGTGGCGAAAAATGGGGAAGAATCACTGGGCAAATGGTTTACCATATTGTCAAGGAATTCTTCGTCACCGATTAGCGTTTCGGGGGAAGATAGAGCGGTCAAGATGGGCGAGGCATAAGGCGTAGGTGGGGTGGAAGAGGACTGGGACAAACTGCTGGTACGACGCTCACTTTTGAGGGTACCGCCGGTGGATTTGGTGAGCAGGGCGGAATCAGCTTCCATAGACTGGGACTTGGCGGTTGACCGAGTGGTAGCCGTAGAAGTGTTGAGCTTACCGAGTTCCTCCACTTCATCAGTGGACCATGGGATCCGAGATCCTTGATGTTTAACGACCAAGGTACGCAAATGGGCAGCCAAATTAGGGTGCAACGCCTGAAGTTGTGCGTTCGAAAGCGACATGGCGTAATTGATCAACGACATCAATTTAAACTGAGCCGACGATGATTCCGAGGTATTCACCATGACCTTGGTAGACTTGGGCCTATCCGCCACTACCGAAGTTTGGAAAGCGGTAGGTGCTAAATGCTGGGCCACTTTAGGATCCAACATTTTACAAATGCTCGCCAACTCTGCCCGTAATTTGGCATTTTCGTCGCAAGATTTATCAAGGAGTTGCACAACATTATCCTTTTCCTCCTGTAGCTCCTTGATTTGACCCTCCAACGAAGAGATGTACTCTTTGCGACGTAACCGAAAGTTGCGGGCGGAAATTTTGTTGCGAATTTGCCGACGTTCTTTAGACGACAAGGACTTCATATCCACTTCTTCCTCCTCGTCGTGCGCTACACTGACCTTGCGTTTCAAAGAAGTTGACGCCGTCGTTTTAGTGGAAGACTGGGAATTATTATTTTTCCGGCCAATCTTGCTGGTCGACGACGGTGTCCGAAGTGAAGACGACACGTTAGTGGTGGGTAGGTTTAGTTGATCCAATCCATCACCAGTCACTACCGCCGATGCCGATGCCGATGCCGATCCCGTCAAATCACTGATGGTATTCATTGCGGAAGGGTTGGCCAATGGTAGAGGGGAAGAGGTTAACCCGTCACTATTACTACCGGCGGTGGTCCATAGGGCCAAAGCTTCGGGAGAGGATAATAAATCCGAAGGTAATAATAACGACGATTGGCCATTGATCAATGGAGACGCCGCAGCAGGGGTATCAACTATCAAAGTGGACGGTGTCATATTAAACGGAGAGCCATCCATACCCAAGGGATTGCTCATGTTATTAATAGGAGCAGTAGTAGTCACAGAGGGATCGGCCATACCGAATAAATTGAATCCAGACGATAAACGGGGACTTGTGGCCACGGACGAGGCGGAGGAAAGGGGCGATAATGAACTGAATGACCCGTCATTCATATTCATTGCGCTCAAGTCTAAGGGTATCAATCCGTTGGCGCTATCGTTTAGGAATTGGCGGTAAAATTCCAGGTCGCCATCGAACCCTTGCTGTAGGCTACCCAAATCATCCAAACCGGATGGTGAGGTTTGGCTAAGGAGAAGCGACAATAAGTCACTCGTTGTGAGATCTGGAGTACTCATCGATGTAGAAATACCACAAGATTACGGTTCGAATAAAGTTACTTGATTAAACAAAACGCAGCCTTTTTGGTTAATTTTCGAGAAAAAGAATAATGTCACAAATAATGAACCCTTGGTAGACAATACTGGCAATGACAAGAACTGTATCGGCTAGTATAGTCGCTGGATGCAACCGCATGTAGAGAAGAGGATGAAATACTGTGACTTGACCCGTAGATAAATAAACTGGTCACGATTTAGATAAGGCTGTGAATAAAATTTCAAATAGGAAATTGTAAAAGGTGAATAGGATAGTGCTAATTATATATACAGTCCAGAGACTGGCGATTACTTTTTTTTTTTGCCAAAGAAAGGCTATAGAAAAATCGGGAAGTAAAAAAAAAAGGAGAGGGAACGTAGCAAAGATAAAGAAATGACAGAATATTAGCGAAAAAGATTAGCCGAACAACGGATAAAGTATTAGACGGGTACCCGCAATAGATAACACTGATTGGTCCAAAACGCCACCTCTAATGCACCACCTTGGAAAAAAATAGAAAATAACGCGGGGACCAACTGACAGGCGAGTGATGGGAAATGGTAGCCAAACACACACAGGGATAAATACCCTAATTTTTTGAATAGACGATTAAAAACAAGACTAAAAAGTTGCTGAATAGAGTGTGGCTACTAGTTAAGGAGAGACAATGCAATGATATATATATATATATATCCGATTACAAGAGTGGGAGTATTGATGGAAAAAAGGTTGACAACAACAATAGGGAAAAGGAAATCAGTAAAGGGAAGAGAAGATAAGGCCACAACCGTTAATCCGCACTTTGTATATTAGTCATCGATGGACATTCCGCTATAGCGGTTTTCAAAGTGGTAAACCTCGGCTGGATTAGTCAGCGTCGAGGAAAAGACAAAGTGGAAAAAATGGATTTCAACAATTGATGCCGGCTTCCGTTTGTTTACAAGTTATGCAGCGTTATATCCACCAAAGAAAGACTGAGCGTATTTCCACAAAAACCAGGGCACTAAATGTATAAGTATTAAAGGCCTTTGACGAGTGGTAAAAAAAATAAGGAGTGGAATTGGGTCGATAAAAGATTGCAACTGGTTTTGAGTGCATTTATAAAGTGCAAAAAATGCAGAGCCTTGGCGTATCTCTCTCTATCGGGTGAATATTTTCGGAAAATGAAAAGGGCGCCGAAGCACCGCTGTTAATCCCCGAGAAGTGAAGGCGGTTCCGATTTTCTCCACCTCCACATGATGTCTCACTGTTCCCAAGCAACGACTTTACATCCAAAAGAAAAATTCCGCCAATGCTTTAACGCCTTGCCATGGGGATTTTTGTTGTTGTTTTTTTTTTACTATACAGAAAGGAAAATGAAATCAAGTGAAAAAAAAAGGAAAGTGGACTGCGCCAAAGGCGAGTCTCACTCTGGCTTACTAATTGTACTGCAGGAAAACGGACTGCGGCACTTTTGTGTGGGTTGTGTGACCTGTAGTGGTGCACACCACCCAGACCAGGTTAATCGCTTTACTCCCTTGTTTTCCCTCTCTTCTTTTTCGAGGATTGTCTCCTAGTGAAATTCCACCAATAAAATCGCCCGGATGACCCAACACTGATTCGGTGGAGAAATCGTGCTGGAAATGGTCTGCTCGGAAAATTCCACCAATAAAAATTGCTCATATTGGATAGCGGGTCTGACCAGGGAGTATTCCTCACTCAAAACGAAGTCATATAGCCCAAACAACTATTGGTAACCAACAAGTGAACGTTCCATACTCTTGACGGGATGGTTTCTATTTGGGTACACATCTCTCACCTCAAGCACAGCGAATAAAAGCCAAGCTTTGGAGCATGAGTTCTTTACTGACTTACTTACCACTGAGGCTCTCGCCCCCACAAAAAAATTCCACCATAGAGCTTTCACAAGATGGATGTGGAGAACATGCCATCTCGTCACACCGTAAACTCACTATTCGCACGATAAAGACACCCCCAGTAAGGATTATCCGTTTCCGTATCTCAAGAATATTATTCGCAGACATTGCAGTTATTCTACAAGGAATATATTTCCAGAAAATGGCTATTATGTAATAGTGACTAAACCCCCCCCTTCTCCGCTTTGAAGATCTCCCGTCTGATATCAAACCGTAATGGCCAGAGAGGGCTTGGCGTGTCGTTATCTGATCCACCTCCTTGTCTTTCCCACGTTGTACCAAGGAGAGTATGTCATCCACATCTAAATGTGGGTTAAGGTAAAAAAATAAAAAAAAAACTTATTTATTCTGAATGAAACAATGGCTATGAAACTGAATAGGGAGGTATTAGTAAGCAAAGTCTATTCTTTTTGATAAATCCCCACAGGTCAGCTGCGTCCTTTGGATGATTCTTTCGCAACGGTTGTTCTCAAAGGTAAACATCTTAAACGCAATGGAAATCTAATGAAAAAGGAATATATTCACTTGAGGGAGGGGGGGTGGACTTTTAGCACTGTCTCCACCGGCTTACCACCCCAAAACCTGGTATCATTCATATTTTTTATACAATCAACTATAAAAAAAGGGGGGTCACAATATCCATCTGGATAGAGTCTTCTGCTCAAACGTCCACATGCCAGATGATCCAAGCCAAATCTAAATTGTACCATTGGATTACCTAGAACAATTGCCAGGATATTAGCCATCCATATTAGGACACTTTCTGGAAGAATATATCACCAGGTCCAAATCCTGTACACAAAGCAATCCATCTTGGTGGGTTGAGAGTACGGGTTATTTGTATTGCTATGCTTAAACAATTATTAAAAAAACAGATAAGCATTACACCTTGTATGATAAAACTAGCTAAGCACACAGATGTTTCACAACTTGATATTACTAGCCTTGATCCCATTTTATAACAAAACGGCCAATGATATGTCGCTCCAAGATGTCAAACCTTTGCATCATACAACCCCCCCCCCACACAATATTTTTTTTTGATGATTTTCGACTATATTTTTTTTTCACAGAGCCTCGGAATTAAAGAAAGAGTACAAGACATATATAGATGAATAAAAAGGAAATGTATAGCACAAGGCAGTGCGCGAGGGCTACAAATAAAAGTAAAGCAAATTTAACCCCACGAAATAGTACTAGTACGAGCAAAGGAAATGTACCAAAAGAACATAACAATATAGTCGGACGAATAATATTACTTAACTAGGTCGTTTACCAGCACGCCCATGCGATACTGGGGCGGACCCGGTGATAGTACG
>JAOPJG010000423.1:0-24831 GCA_027478255.1 Dispira simplex | reverse complement strand
TCCTGAGCACGGTGGCTACGAAATTAAAAAGGTTCCTCATACCGAACCTGCCCTTTATAAGCCCTCTGCTCAACATGGTGGTTCCGGCTATGGCCCTAAACCCGAAATTGCCCCTCAACATAATGGTGGGGAAAACAAAGGTCCTGAATTCCATGTTCTTCCTATTAATCCCGGTTACCAGGCTCCTAGCCACGCTGGCGGTAAAAATCACGGTCATGGTTATAATGGTGGTGTCACGCATGGACCGGACCACGGTTTTAAAGGTGATATTGGTCATGGTAATAGTCACGCCCCCGCTCACCATGAAGGTGCCGGTCATGGCCAACCCGGTGGCTATTCCCATGCCGCTGCTCCGGAACATCACAATGTTCCTAAACACGCCCCTGCTTCAGGACTGGGATATGAACAAGGCCCTCGTGGAGGCCATAAGGGTAGCGAAGGATACGTCCCCGCTCCTCACCATCAAAAGGGTGCCAAGTACGGTGATGCCCAAGGCCCTGCTCACGGTCATAGTGGTAATGGTTACCAACATGGAGCTGCTCCTGTCCACCAAGGCGGCTACGGTGGTAGCGCTCCTACTCATATCGATCGTGAGCCGATCCATGCGCCTCATGGTACCCCCGTGCATACTCCTATTCACACCCCTCAACATTAACAATGCTATAATTTGTAGTTAAAAACTCGAAAGTGCTAAGAATTGAACTCTAATAAAATACTATGCGAGACATCGAAATTATTGTAACAGGTGTCTCTCCTTTGAAAGTAAAAAAAATAATAGGTTGTATTGCATTCCACAATAGCACAAGTCACTTCTTTCGCTTCTTAAGCTATCCAATGAGATTACAAGGAAAATCTTTGTCAGTCTTTCTAGAGTAACCGAAGTTTGAACAATAGGAACCAGACACGATGTGGCGAACAGTGCTTGACTTGTTTCCTGAAGACATTATCGAAACTATCAGCCGAAAATGACCACCTTCTAAGCAAATTTTCGTGAGAGTATTGATATGGTTATTATCATCTAATCGCTTGAGCTTGCCATTCCAATATTCGTCGGCTTTGCGGATAGATCTCCAGTATGTAATCCATCTTAACCCGACCAGAAACCCAATCCAAATATAGAAACTGAAAGGTTACCCCCTCAGCAAGCACACTAGAAATTGGAAAACTTGTGTTTAAGGCGAGTTGAAAAAAAAATGCAAAATGCCACCCCACAATGATTTGGGAAAGTGGTCATCAAGACAACTTGACCACGGTGAAGAACTTTTAAACTGGTATAACTCGGAATTTTCCTACCCTAACAGTAATTAACAAATCCCAGTTGTTCTCATTTTGAAGCTCGAACAAAAGTCGGCATTATGTCCCACATCGAAATGATAATGCCGATTCAGCCACATATAATACATAACCTGCGTATCCTTGAGGATAAAAATTGACACCAGTAATCCTCAATTGTTAAGATGTATAGTACCTTTTTAATAAAGGCAAAGTGGTATTGATAGACACCTTTCTCATCGCCGAAAAAGGGGTCATTGTGGATAACAAAATCTAAACTTAAACTAAGCCACTCACCCGAAACACGTGGTCAAGTTCATTTCAAGGCAAACCCGCCCTCGAGAAGTTTAGATTTCAGCTCTTCGCCCGAATACTCGACTAAGAGTGCATCCGGAAAACGCATGTTAGAGGCGCCAGAATGATGTTGCCAACTGGAAGACCGACCTCGACCCGCAATGAGCGGCGGTGAACAGGAGTTAGCTCGGGAAGTGGAAGCACTTCCATTTGTGGATTGTCGAACAGGATGTACTGTTCGCACTATCTTCTTGTCCTGGTCAGCGGACGTCAATGAAGAGCAAGAAGGAGGTGGAGATGCACTTGATGACGAGGTTACGTCCTTTCCTCCGAGTAGGGAAATATGCCGGGAAAGAAACCCCAGTGTATTGGTAGTCCGTGAAGCAGGGATGAGGTCGTCAGGTGCGTGCGCCGAATGATGGGCAGGTCGAATGGGACTGGACATACTCCGGTGAGCACGGGTACCCAGTGATCCGAAGGACTGTCCGCCAGGGGCCATAGCGCTTGGGGTTGAGTTAACCACCTCCGCCATAGGTTTTGCGGCTGTTGTAGTATTTGCTAAATTTTGCTTATCGAATGAAGATTCAGTCACCAGAAGCGATACCGAAGACGACAATCCCGAAGAAATTTCGTCTCCATTCCTGCTGGACAGTGGCGTACCGTTGTGTGCAGATAAAATGGAAGCAGACTCTGGGACATCTTCATCGGGTGGAGTGCCGACGAGCATGTGGTAAGTCTCCACCTCTTCATCACTAGCGGACTGTTCCGAGTCGGACTGCATAGAAGGCGAAGTAATCAGAGCCCCCACTACTTCTTTAGCCTTTTTCATAACGATTCCTTCCTCTTGGCGTAGGGCACGGTGGTGTTCGGCCAGGACCGATGGAGTAGTCGAAGGAGCAGGCGAATTCGACAGTACAGGAGTCTTCAGTAATGGGTGGAACCGGTGGACTTTACTGCCAGACTTAGAAGGGGTGGCTAGGTTCCCTGGCACCAGTTCCGTACGACAATCGGTAGGGGCGATTTCTTCGTTGGGTATAAGTTGACTAGACGTGGATTCGGATGCTGTGGACGGAACATCGTCACTAACGCGATCAGGGAACGACGGGCGGAAGGACGAATCCAACAAGTCTTTGATATCCACCGCTTGGGAGATGATTTCGGTGGTGGAATCCGAGCTGACGGAACTAGGCATACTTATAACCGTCGGGCTGGTGAGCATTGGCTCCACGTCGTAGGGTGTTTGCTCGGGGATTGCTAACGGCTGCAGTGGTGTGCTCTCAGTTGATGATGCCAAACTCGTTGGCACCGAGGGGCCAACAGCAAGGTCAGTGGTAGTTGAGGGACTGACCTTTGGCGGCGAAGTCGGTGGGTTCGTCTTTGATACTGATTCCCCAGATTTCTTTGCGGACGTTGTGCTGTTTTCATCTAAAGGTACATCCGGTTCGGAAGACCTCTCACTTATATCCTTCCTAGACAACTGACGGGGAGAAGGCGATAAGGACGTCTTAGTAGACTGGCCACTGGGTGACCTAACACTATCGCTCGATTCCATATTTTGCTGATTTTGCATATTGTTCACACATACGTTAAGAATATCCTGGGCCAATTTAGACATGATATCATCGTTGGGCGCTATCGAAACTTCCAAACAAACCAAACTTTGGTTCATCTTCACCGAAGCAGCCAAAGCCATCACTCCCGCCAGACCTACTCCTTCGTTCTGAGACAAATTGAGATGGGCCAGATGGCGTACATCCGATAATCGTTCCGCAATAACAATGGCACTTTCGTCGGTCATACCAGTATTCTCTAAATACAGGGCTTTGAGGTAATGATTGGTGATCAACGCCTCAGCGAGGGATCTGGTACCCTGGAGTGTTGGTCCACACATGGGGTTGCGACTCATGTCTAAAGATCTTAACCCACGATTATGCGACAGCGCGGTGGCAAACTCCATAAGGATAGTCGAGTCCAATCGGTTATTACACAGTGATAGTGATTCAAGGGTATTGGTGTATTGTTCCAGTAACTGACCGATTTCTACTACACCGCCCTTGAGTTCATTGTCACTGAGGTCCAGACTTATTAAACTGGTGGAGGGTCCGTCAAGTGAACCGGGCTGTCCACTAAGCGGAGCCCATGGAATCGAAGACTTGCCCTGGCTGGGAAGTGGGGTAAACAGAGACAAGAGACCCGAACTCGACGAAAATAGATTACCGCTCTTACGACGAGTATTGCGCCGTCCACTCGAAGTGTAATCATACGATTTGGAGATTTCGTTAGGACTGTCCAACGGGGAAGCCCCACCGGATGACCGACCGTCCTTGAGCTGAAGTGATGATATTAAAAAGGGCCTGGGTTTAAACAACGCTGTGGCCCATTGATTCACGGACAAGGGCGATATTTTGTTTAATCGTAACGACAAGTGTCGAATACGTGAAAAATGAATCGCTAAGCCCAACTGCTCTAAATGACTAGCCTTTAGACCACAACCATCTAGCCTTAAAATTTTCAGGGCACAGTGACGCAAATATGACGGGGCAGTCGAATTAGGCGGACCACTGTTTAGCAACGACCGAGGTATCAAAGGCTGGATGTCAAAGGGCAATGGTTTTTTCCACACACGTGGCACCAGGGCCGAACATAGGTAACGTACCATTTTACGGTCAAAGGTAATGCCCGATAAGTCAAGCGACTTGAGTCGCACCGATTCTTTGACATAAGTGGCCAAATAGGCCATACCATCGGCCTTGATCTTTTTGTTACCAGCCAACACCAAATATTCCAATTGATCAGCGTACATGAGGCTGTGCATTAGTACTTTGATCCCGTTGTCATCAATACTACAATCAACTAATTCTAACCGACGAAGGCCGAAGTTTAGATCTAGCATTTCAGCCAGGGGTACAATCCGCGGCTTGGTCAGCACCTGGCCGGTCAAGGAAAGCGTGGTCAGGGGTTGTTTACGGGACACGTGGCTCACTAGTAAGGTTTCTACGGCGGGTAAGGGAAGTTCAAACAGAGCTAAACAGGCTCGACGGTAGGCATCGAGCACGAGGTTTAATGGGTACACTGCTTGCACTCGTGGATCACGGGGTTGTCGGTGGGAAAAACGTTTGTGCAATGATATCGAGGAAGATTCGGACTGGTCGGTAATAGCGTTCGGTCGGGCCCTGGCGGAGAACCGGGGGTCATCTTGATTGGATGTATTGAGCGAATCCGTATTCGATGACGATGTGACGAGATGGGGGCTGGTTGTCGATGGTGATAATTCATCACTGAATGGCCTAGTAACATTTGACCTTTCGGAAATAATGTCTTTGGTCGCTGTTGTAGTTGGGCTGGTAATTGAAGAGTTTACCTCGGGCTTCTTAGTTGTATCAACCCGCACTTTAGAAACATGACTTTGGCCTTCAGTCGTACTGTCGCGGTCGGCCTCGTTTGAATTGGGTGATGTAGAGTTTAGGTCATTAGAAGTACTTGAATCACTATCCGACATAATACAATCCTCCGTACAATACTCGGTCACGGTGGTTGGCAATGAAAATCGTACCCTCCGTAACTGCGATGGATTAAGATCAGTACTAGGATTCACCAATTCGAGTTTCCACAGGGCTTCCGAAAAAGACTGGGCGAGGGTCTCTTCGCTATTTCTTGAAGGAGGCAACGAGTCCACTTGTAAGGAAAGCCGTGAAGGCATTTCTAGGGTTGGCCCAACAGTGCCCGGTGGTGCTTCCGAAGGGGGGTGACCCACCCGTGACAAGTCCAGGCTCTGGTTAGCGGTACGTCCACCCCGTAGGGAAGAATTACGTTCCAGGTGTCCTGTCGAACTCGATGTCCGCATCAGGTTATGACCCGAGACTTGCCAAGAAAGTCGTTTACTGGTCTTTGACGTACCCCTTTCATGATGTTTGCTAGAATCAGCGTGGCCTTTCCACAGGGCCGAGACGTTAGCCAAAGCAGTTTTACGAAACCCTAATTTACCACCTGTACTTCGCATGGACGACGTACTTCCCTGTCGGGTCAGTGATACCGGGGTATTCTCAGTACGAGTAGTACCATTAGGACTCCCGTGACCACCCTGCATTGGCGTTTCTCGGGGAGACGGGCCGAGGTAACCTCCCGAGGTGGACTGTAATATATCGCTCCATTCCGCTACGACCGCAGCGGGTTGGACCGTGGCTTGGTTTGGGTGGGAAGTTATTATCTTGCTCTGGAGTCGTTTCCAAACTGAAAGAGAAGGTTGGGTGGTGGGGGTCTTGAGAATTCCCTTGGTGGGTGACTCTTGGGACCTTGGCATAGCACAATAAACATACACACACACACACGCGCGCGCGCTTGGGTGCTATTACCAACGTATTAAAATAAAGGCAGGGTGGGAAGAGTGAGTGGTAAACAAAAGGCATAGACCCGATAAAGGTGAGAACCAAAGGCAACAAAGACGATAACTACGGGAAAGGGTAAACGAGGTTGTCGCTGTAACGAGGAGAGGTACGAAGAGTATAGAACAAAGTGCGGTTAAAAGGGCTAACCGATATATACCAATATCGATAACGTCAAGAATGCTCTACAAAGTAGTCACAAGATGCCAATGGTGCGTTACTCGCCATGAAGGGTATCTGACACTTGGACTAGAAATAACAGTAAAGTGAACAAAAATAAGTCGTTTAGAAAAAAAAAAGGACACGGCGCGAGCGAATATTGTTACAAGCGACCCGGAGCGTCATACCACGGACAATACGCGCCGAGATTGCAGCCAAGTTCGCCAATTCGTGTGGCGTACTAATAAGCGTTACAAGAGTAAAATGACGGAGGAGGCTAGTGGCACACACACACACATACATACATACACGCCCGCCAAGCAGGGTAACGTGGTCGTACTTATAAAAGTATGAGGAAAATAGTACTGGGGGTCAGGGTCCTTTTTCCCTTTTGTAGACTTGGCAACGTGCTCCGATAAACTGGGCGCAACTGCTTGACTCTTTTGGACCATAAACCAAAAAATAGACTGCTTTGACTTGACTTGTAAAGGAATAGAGAATAAAAAAAAATAGACAAAACAGTGCGAAAAAAAAAACAAGATAAAAAAGGGGGGACAAGTATTACGCCAGGAGTTTTTACTACCCCAATAATATCCGGTCTGTATAAAGAGAGCCACTACCACGTACACGTATTCACCCTATCCATACATTGTTGCCAGGAGCGAAATAACCAATGAATTTATGGCAAGTGTCCGATAAACCCCACCTGTCGCATCGTAGCGTGATAAAAAAGCTGGTATTGGGTTTTTAAGTTTCTCTTTCAACAGAGTTTGGAAAGCTATTAGCCATCAGCGTTGTACATCGTCAGCAAGTAGGGATAGCTTCGATGTCCTAAATAGAGTTGAACCGACGAAATTCGGAATGAGCACATTGCGCTGACAATGCCTCAACGTTTTGTGATGACCTTATTGCCATGTACCGTTTTTCCTGATTGACATTTTATTTAGGAATTACGTAAGCTCAATCCATTGGTCGGCCTGTACAGTCGAACGAAGATTGTGTGTGAGGAAGCCCGTGTCCTTCTCTTAGAGCAGCCACTGAGAGGGAAACAACGATGTTGCTTTAATAGCGAAAATCCTTTCTCATATTCACTACTCATTAACAGCTTGGAAAAAGGTACGTTATTCTTCACACACTCTGTCTCATCTTCAATTTGGCAGACGATGTATATCACTGACAAAGTACTCGTTTATACCTCCCCCCCAACATCCACAGGGCCACGTCACGGATTCGTGTAACCCCATATGGGTAGATTTTTTTGCACTATATAGAGATAAATCCGCCGAACTTGAATGGGTCTCTCACAAAATCCTATTGGTTATATTTTAGTTGGTACAATTTTTGCTCTAAATCTCTATATAGTCGGAAAAAAACTACCCATATGTAACGCGACCCTTTCAACCTCACAGGCAGACTACGTCTTATACCCCCTTGACCCTTGCCTTCATTGATTTAAATCATCTGCTTTTCTCCCTCAGCATCAACTCATATTCGAATTTTATTACGTCATTATTAAAAAGAAACAAAAAAAAAGGTAAGCCAGGTTGATTCTACGTCTTGTATTTTTTTTTCATACACGTGTACTGCTCATAAAAAGTCGCACAACCAAGTGAAAACATATAGAAAAAGAAAGTATAGCAATGGACTATCACAAGTCATATAAATGGCACACAATTACTAACGATACAATGGTATAAAAAATGCCCAATAGTGTACATCCTGTGATTCCCTCTACTACTCTTTCTAAAAAAAATAGAAGTGGGGTCGGCGCTTTGAGTGTAAATTCGCCAATTTCGGCTGTCACATAGAAAATAGTTTGAGTACGTCCATTCAATACCTGTAAAACTTGTCAATTGACGTCACTGCCTTTAGGGTATCATTTCTTAAAATCCATCACAGGTGGGCCTTCTGGAGTGGGCGATCGAGGCATCGGAATAAATACACCATCTACCAAACGGGGTTGGGTTCCCTCGGCACTATTATGGATCCCCACGGCGGACATGGTAAGGGCTGGCACCATCATGGCCACCGGCGAAAGTCCCGCAGACGATTTATGGCGACGGTACGACCGACCAGTTTTGAGGGTATTACCGGTCACACTAGGTGCAGGAGGAGAGGTGGTGGAAACTTTGGGTGATTTTTCAACGGGCGTAGGATCGTGCGACGATACCGACCGTGCGTCCTTGAACATGGAATGACTATTAAACTCTTGCTCGATGATATCCTTGGGACTCTTCCAGGTCAGGTCTTTGGGATGGTAATAATTCTCGGTGATGCTCGCAGGCAACCAGCTGAACCAGTTATTGGGAACCAATTTGACAATAACAGCCATGGGCAAAGCCAAGAGACCCAAAATCACCGCCGTCAACCACAGCTTCCAATCTTGACTCTCGGTTTTGAAAGCCACTCCGCCGAATTCCACTATAATAACTTGCAGCACCACAATCAATACGAAAATGCCCATGAAAAAGTTATTCTTAGTGATACGGTGGAACACATTCATCTTGTTGCTGAGCTCTCGCGCGTTAACCTCGTTAAAGATTTGTAAAAACACAAAGGTATTAAATACCAATGTACGCAGTTGCATGTTTTCGTACTCGTCATTGGTGTCTAATCCGAATATACTAGCACCCTTGTAGTACAACACCAAACACAACACCGTTTGCAACATGGCCTGGCCCAAGATCATTTTCCACATAGACAAGGTGACCAATGGACCATTGCGCTTGTCCGGCGGACGTTGCAGCAATTCCACGTTGGGTGGATCCGTAGCCAAGGCCAGGGCGGCCAAGGTATCCATAATCAGATTAACCCACAACAATTGCACCGCTGTTAGGACTGACGCTTGGTTACTATCCGAAACAGCAGTAATAAATGCCAAAAGCACTGCCGTGACGTTGACGGTGAGTTGGAACTGCAAGAATTTACGCACGGCGTCGTTTACACAACGTCCCCACATCATGGCCTTGACAATAGACGCAAAATTGTCATCCATCAGAATAATAGACGAAGCTTCCTTGGCCACTTCTGTACCAGCAATTCCCATACTGAAACCGATATCGGCCGCCTTCAAAGCGGGGCCGTCATTCGTTCCGTCACCAGTGACCGCCACCACTTGCTTCGCGTTACGTAACCATTCCACTAGGGACTTTTTATCATCGGGACTGCTCCGGGCCAGCACTTGTAACCGGGGGATTACTGCGTTCTTCTCTTCGTCACTCAAGGCGCGGAAATGGGGACCTTCCATAATCAAACCTCCTTCGTCAGGTTTATAAATACCACACTGAGTGGCAATCGCCCGGGCGGTATGAACATTGTCACCCGTAACCATGCGGACCATAACTCCAGCGTTTTTACACATTTCCACGCTTTCCACAACACCCGGACGAAGGGGATCCTCAATCCCGAACACACCTAACCAAGTCAGGTCCTTAACCAGTTCGTCATCGTGGTCCGCTTCAAAAAGGGCGGCGTCGTAGGCGTCATATTCACGGTAGGCCAAACCAATGGTACGTAGGGAACGGTTAGAATACTCGAGAATGGCGTGATTCACTTCATCGAGTTGGTCGGTACCGAGGGGCACCACGGTGATACCTGGAGAAGAAGCCGGAAATACAAAGCTTTGTTCGGATGCTGAAGGAGATGGGCTGACCACCCGAGAACCCAACGGAGTACCGGGTGCCTGCAGATAGTAAGCACTTTCCACGTTCAACAAGTCATCCGCGCCTTTCCCCAAATGAGCACTAGGGGAAGGCGGTAACAGGGAAATGGTCGGAGAGATATCAGCAGGATCAGTACCAGAAGGAATGGCCAAGGTCAACGGGGAAGGTCGATCGGTTCCGGTGACCGGGGTTCCCAACGAACCGTCCGGAAGTGTAAGCAACGGAGCCGACGGCGAATCCGCTCGAGTCTGGGGAGTGCGGGATACGGAAGCCGTCGGTGAAGGTGGCACCGTGCTCAATTCAGATGGGGAACCAACGGACATTGGAGAATATGGTGCTGCCTGGTAAGATCCATGTAACATCAGTGAACAATCCTGCACGATAATTTCCGGTGCACCCTTGACATATAATCGCCAAAAAGTTCGCGAATCGCCAGTATCGGGATCCTTTCGTACGTACTTGACCAAGGTCGACATACGTTTATTAGCACTGCTAAAGGGCCACACTTGAACTATTTCCACTGAGTTACGGATGGATTCAAGTTCAGGAGCGCCAGAATCCTTGGACCACTGCATCAATGCCGCTTCGGTTTTGGAACCCGTAAAGGTATCCGTACCCTTGGGAGTGGTATCATCATTGCTTCCCGACTGAGCGAGAGTGTCATACGGTAGAGTAGGATCCGAACGGTGGAAAGCACGACGCACACGACTCCATAAACGACTCACCATGCCTTTCTTGGGTTCCGGTTGCGACTGTTCTGCAGACGACTTGGTCGGACTGTCTGTTTCTGTGGTAAGTTCGGTGGCAGTGGAGTTTAACACGATGGCCTCATGGACCAACGCCATAACACGGCCTGGTACACGACTAGCAATTAATCCGAGATCGAATACATCACTCGAGGTCCCCACGGATAAACAGCTAGAGTTACTGGAACCCAACGCCAAAAGACCATCGTTTTCGGAGCGCACACTGTGGTTGGCCGAAGGACTGGGAGAACTTGCGCGGAGTAACTGGTGATTTTCTTGGAGCTGATCTTGAGGTTGGCTGGCTTCACCGCTACTATTATCTGCAAGAGTATAACCTTGCGGCACCGGTAAAGAGAGTCCGGGACTAGCCGGTGGGGCAGAATCCGTCTGTTCCTGATCGGGTTCCGTGATGATAATCTTGACCTCGGGAACTTGGTCGGATTTTTCCTCATCTTCGGGAAAGGGTGGCTCCGTCTTGGACTGTTGGTTGACCCAGGCTTGCACATGGCGGAAGGAAGAGCGCATGGAGCGACTCTTGGAACCCTGACTACGCCGCGAGGACGAAGGACGGAGTTCGGATTTCTTACCGATCTGATCTAACCCGAGATCACTGCGGGTGTTTAAGAGTGCGAAACGGTACTTGTCCCCCAACGTGCCCGCCACCACGCTCATACGATTCTGCGTCAGAGTACCTGTCTTGTCGGAACAGATGGTGGTGGCGTTACCCATGGTTTCGCACGAAGCCAACACTCGCACCAGACAGTTGTCGTGGATCATTCGGGTGGTAGCATAGGCGAGGGCCAAGGTAACAGCCAAGGGAAGACCTTCGGGTACAGCCACTACCACAATAGTAACAGTAGTGATAACGATTTGGACAATGGCACTCACCACCGCAGTAGCGTCATGACTGACGGTATCTCGCGCAAACGACACAAAGTATCGAATCAACAGGGCGACCAGCATGATCCCGGCGGCCGCCATTCCTAGCTTGGCAATGTACCCGGCCATGCGGTTCAGTTTAGCTTGCAAGGGAGTATCCTCGTTGGTAGTACGCAAACTCATCAAGGTGTGACCATAAAAACTGTTGGGACCCACGCCCACAATTACGCAACGTCCCATTCCTTCCAGCACTTTAGAGCCGGAAATGAGAAAGGGGTCACTGCCTTCTATTACATCAAATTGAACCGAGTCGGATCCATCAGCCTGAGTCTTGGCTACCAGGGCGTGCTTACGAATAGGGTCAGATTCACCGGTCACTGAACTTTCGTCGCACTTCATCTGGGTAGTACCACGAATGAGTACCGCATCAGCACAGAGAATGTCACCGGGCTCTAATTCGAGGATATCCCCTACTTGAACGGCGTATACGGAAATCAACTCTACCCCACCGTTCCGAATTACTTTCACCTGTCGGTCTTCCTTTTTGGAGTTAAGCTTCCGGAACTGGATTTCTTTCCTGTAATCGTTAAGGGCTCCCGAAAATATTACGATACTAATGGCCACAATAATGGCAAACCCTTCGACCCAATTTACCTTGGGCTCATTGGAGTCCTTGTGTCGGACGTCTTCGTAGATACCCAGGCCGAGGGACACGATGGCGGCCACACACAAGAGAATGATCATCTTATCTTTAAGACCTTCCCAGATCAATTGCCAAAGACTCTTGATTTTCATATCGGGCAAAATGTTGCAACCATAGGCGGCGATCCGTTCGGCGAACTGGACCTGGATAAGGGACTTTACTTGTTCCCGAGAACTCGCATCGGGAGTTATATTTGGATCGACAAGTGCTGCGGATTCCTCGGGGGCAACGTTATGTTGTTTGCCGTGTAAACTAGTGGATGAGTGACCTTGTTGACGCCGTGATACTTCAGGGAAAGCTCCTTTGGCAATGAGACCGTATTCTGCGTGTGTATCGAGCTGTTGGGTAAGACCCTGTGTACCGCCTTGTTTCTTTAACCAGTCCACATCTTTGTTTTCTATGGCAGTGTAAATTTCATCAGGTAATACGCCAAACCGAGGGTTGACTTCTACGTCGTCACTTGGTGCAGACAGCATGTCCACAGTGGTGGACCGGGGGGTATTATCCACGTTAAGCGCTGTACCCATTCTTTGAATAAAACAAGTAAATGATCACAGTATGCAAATTAGTAGCAGCGAGTGTATCGTCACACTGATGCAGTCAGTACGTTGTAGTAGAATAAATGTACACGTGGTCCTTAACGTTGCATACCGCTTCGGGTATAGGAGGGAAGAGAACTAAGAGTGATTTCGAAAAGAATATCACAGGAGATAAAAACGAATTCACAAAGAATAAGTCGTAATGGGCGTGGTTTCTAAGAAATGCTGACGAACAAGAGGTAATTACTGTAGGTAAACACCGTACAAAAAGGAGAGGTTATAAAAAAAACGAATGCGAATGTAAGACTGGTGTCAATGTTCAACGGCAAAAGGTTGCTCAAGTAAAAACAAAATGGACGAAAACAATAACAACTCAGAACGGACTCTTTAGGGAAGACAGGCCTATTGCTTGACAGGTTACACAAGAGCACACACTGAGCTAATGCGAACCAGTGGACCGAATAACGTCTGTGGATAAAAGGATGACGAGCAGTGAAGTGGTGAAGGTTGTTGAGCCATAAAAGTGGGGACGGAGGTAGTAATATAGTGTTTTGGGTAACAAAGGAAAAGTTGAAAAGCCAATGGACGCGATAAAAGCGAACAGGTACTTTGTTGAAACAAACGAGCGCGTTGAACAAAGAAGTGTTAGCGAACAGAGTTGCAAAAACACAGTGCCTAAAGAAGAGTAAATAAAGACCACGATGGACTTCAAGACCTCTTTTATGCATACAGCGATTGAAGCAATATGCTAAAATTTCTGTTTAACTCCGTTTTTTTTTGAGAAAGAATCGCTATATTTTTGGGGTACGACTTGGCGTGGCGATGTTTATTTTTTTTGGCAAGGACATGGGCCATACACAATTTTACTAGCTGCAGTGAATTTTATTGTCATTGGTCCAAGGAATTTCTACGTAGAAAACTGCTAGCAGCTGGGTGTGGTTGCATATTATATTAGGAAAACGCCTTTACACATTACCCCCCTTATCCCCACGCTTGGCTACTACCTGTTACACCCCCCATCCCAGCTACCTAATGTTACCTTAGTATTATTCTACTCGCCCACTGGTACAAACGCTCTGTCTGACGATCCCATGTGTTTTGTCGCGTTTCCAATGGAAAGTTCTATTTTGCGAATACATCACAAAGCCGTGATGTACAGCTCCCTCGCATCATCCTAAAATGATTATCCCACGAAATCACTTTCCCAGCAGGAGAAACAATGACAGGAAATACAGGTTCCCTTACTTTTTTTTTTATTTTTCTTTCACCGACATTTTCTTGGTTTTCGACTGAAAAAAAAATAAGGCACAACAACCTTCACTTTATTGCTTGACTGACACTAACAAATTGATGCCCATTTATTTTTTTTGTCATATGTTGGATATAGTGAGCTGATCGTTCAGGAAAAGATGTAAATACGCATCATAATGTTCTCTAATAAAATGATACGACTATATGGGACCTTTGAACCCATATGGAAATGGAACCCCCTTCCTTCCCTTTTCTCACTGTGGACCATGCGCAATCTCGTCGCTACCAAGACATACGAACCTCCCATTAGGTCTAACATAATCACCAGGGAAGAAGAGTGTATTCTAATTCAACGTTCTAGATATGTATAGTTTGTGACTGATTGAGTTGTGATGGTCATGTTCATCGACTGACAACGAATCCTTGCTGATCTCCTTAGAAGTTATGAACAAAACGATGATGAAGAACTGATGGTGCTCTTTAATACCCATACAAAGTGGATTGACGAATACGCACACAGTGGAGACATCGCCGTAACGGAGTCGGTAGATACATCACATAAAAAACAATGAAATTTTATTACTTAATATTTTTGGCTTGTCCATCCTCTGGTAAATAGGGCAGATTGCGCTACTCATTCGGCCTTAGCAGTTGGTTCATACATGAAAATCAGATAATTTCCTAAATTTGGAAGGATCCGCCGATTCTTTTGGAGATAAATACGCAATGATAAAAAGCTCCCACCAAATCCAGTACACTTTACATGTAGAAACTTAACCGCCTACAGGTGAATATTTCAGAGGCTGAAATCATTAGATCGCTGGTTCTTCTTCTTATATCTTTTCTAGATTGTCATGGGAGTGAGGGATTCACCTCTCCCCCCCTCCCCCAGGCATTGATAAAAATAGAGCTTCTTTGGTCGAACAGATGACATCCGCCTCGAAACTATCTACTAGGTACCAGTCAGTGACCGTATGTTGAACTGTCAAAAGAAATGTAAAAATAATCGATAGAATCGACCAAGGTTGATGCCAAACTCTTACATAGTGATCAGAATGGTATTAAGCATAGTAACCGGCGTCCTTCGTACAGTACGGTGACACAGAACCACGCCAAATAAATGTTATATCATCCTTCTACATGCTTATGGGCACTTTGGACTTTAGATAGTGAAACCACGCCATAATACCTGTAGGCGATTGGTCATCAACGTCTGAATTCGTGTTTGCAGAACGTTCCAAAAGGAACGTTCTTCTCCTATCTTCTTCGTTATACATCCCATCCCATCCCTCCACATCCACGCCACCCCTGATTTATCACCCTCAAATTTCGGACACCCCTACCCCCTACCCCCTTCCCCTTACATTTCACCTACTAAACTCAAGTCTCCCCCTCCCTTATCTGCATTTTGCAGTTGTTATTCACAAAAAATATTTTCAAAAGGGATCGTTTCAACTTCAGTAAGTAGAAAACCTCCAAAACGCCTGACATCCCAACTTTCTCATAAACCCCATCCCAAGGTTAATCTGCTACTTTATAGAGCAAAAATGTGACGTAGAAATGCGTCTTCCACAAGGTGGTACATAACCTCTGCGGGGTGAGATTGTGCCATCCGACAAGCGAATTTTAATTAGTTTGAAATTGTCGCGCATCCTCACAGCCTACCCTCCAGATAACACGTTGGCATTATGTTAGGTCATGCATTGCACCTGATACTGGTGTTGTTGCCAATACATACCAGAGGAATAACTTGGCAACAACAAGTCCTGATGTAAATCACCAGTCAAAGTTTTACCAGCTTATTGCCTTCTCCCTTCACAAATTGTCGCACATCAGAGGAATCATCGACACGTTATTGATGGTAGGATGTAACGGTGTATTTATTGGTAAAAGGTACAGTGGGCGATTCAACAAAAAAGCGACAATTTAAAGAGCCATACCTAGAGTGCCATGTAGTATTAGGTGAGGGCAAATGCATCCGTCAGTTTAATACATACATACACTCGCCAGTGAAACAAGCACAAGAAATGAACAAAGAGTAAAGTCAACGACAAGTATTAGGTCGGACAAACCACTACAATACTTGACTATTGTAACAGTTAAAGATAGCGTTGGTGTGCCGATTGGGCAGCAGAAGTAGGTTTCAAGGATGGTCGGATAAGTGACGACGTTTTACCAAGTGCAGAAAGCTCGTAATCGATGGGGGTGTGGGAACTGTGGTTGGAATGAGGGAGAATGGTGGCCGTAGAAGGATTCGCCAGGGCCGGTGTAGTGGTGGATACCGAAGACGCCGTAGTGTGGAAAGATGCTTGGTGAATCAATGGTGTATTGCCCAAAGGAGTGGTAGTAGTTACTGCAGAGCCAGAAGGTAGAGTGTCGGGATACAAGCTTCGTGTAGCGTTAACCGTGGAGAACAAAGAATCGGACCAATCAGTGGAAATGGTATCGTGTCCAGAATCCAAAGGTTCTGGTAAAAAGAGTGGCGGTCGATAGTCAGTAGTGGAATCCTCCATAGGTGGAACATTCGGACCAGTGGTCAAGCTAGTAGGTTTCGCTGGAACATACGTAGTCAACGGGGTCATAGTGGAGGAAACCTGTGATGAACGGTGATCACTTCTCGGGGGTTGTTGATCTCGTGTATCAAAATAAACGTCGGACTGAGGAGCCGGTGGGTTGGTGGTAACAGAACGAGCAGTAGTAGGGCGGTGGGGCTCAGGGTCAGGATCCACTAGTTCACGCCACGGCACAGGGGGTTCAGTGCGGGCGCGACACAACACATACACAAAATTACCAAGCCAGGAGCGATTACGACCAAAGGGGCTACCCCGGGGCCGACGGCTGCGACTATAGGAAGATTTAATTTGTTCGTGGGTGGTAAGGTTACGGGCCATCAAGTAACCATGATACACGGTTAACCCGCCCACAGACCAAAAAAAGACAAATGTGTATATCATCAACGCCAACGATATGGGAGTTTGACCCAGGCTGTCCCCAAAGGTAGTGGGTTGACCATACTCGTTGGGTAACTCTTGCACAATCGGTTTAAGCAGATGCCACAACGAAAAGGAAAATACGTACACACTAAGGGCAGTGGTACTTAGTACAAAAAGGAAAAAATACCGATAATTCCGCCGCCCCACACAATTATTGAGCCAAGCGCAATGATGATCTTCGTTCTCAACGCACATATTGCACAGCCGACAATGCGAAGCCCTGGGTGGACGATAAATACGACAGGTGTCACAATACTTGATACGCACCGCCATTCCATGCACCAAGACTTCTTTGGTACTGAGCGGATAAGCCAGTGTGGGATCAGTCCCTGCGTACATCGATGCGTTAGGGTACGACGTATGAGCCCCCACCAACGCGGGTTCCCCAGCGGTCACGTACGCCAAAGGGTCAATATGAAGGTCTTGGGGAAGAATACCAGGATCCGTCCACGACGTTCGAAACATATTGTTAAAGACCAACAATGTAATGTAACCAAACAGAATAACCCATACGGGGTCCACTTCGTACCAAATAAAAGAGCACTCAAACACGCAGAACAGTACTACGGGAATCACAATCAATACCACCGCGAATAGAAAGGGAGCGGGTCGATTACCCGTCACCAATCGACCTCCACACAAAAACACCACGTTGCATTCCTTTTGTACTTTGTACCTTCGACGGAGGGTGTGCGGTGGATTGGGTTCATGAGGGGTTACTTCGACGTGCGTATTGTCGGCAGTGGTCCAGGAAGGGTCCAAAGTCGGATTACCCAAAGGTTGCCAAGTCGGGGGTGTTGGAGGGTCCATGGCCAAGGCCTGTGATAAACTCTGCACATTGGCGGGAGTAGATAGAGATGGCGGGGCTGGGTAATTACCCTGTGGAAAAAGTAAGGGTTCCAACGCGGGCGGGTGACGAGATGGCACCGGTTGACTATACGAGACCATATGTAGCAAGGGAGTTGTATTGGAGCAAGACTATTTAATATACGGTGATAAGCGCACCAAAAAAAAACGGAGAAGAAAAGAGGTGGGGAGTAGACTGAATTACTGTTTCAGCTAAGAAAAGGGATAGTGAGTGAATGTGCTTAAAAAGGGATGATAGTGTAAAAAGTGAACCCCCTTCTCAGAGTGATAATTATTCCTGTGACGTCCACTTGCATACTCCAGTTAAGCAGGAGGATATTCAGTTTATTTATCCATTATTGTAATGTATTTTATAATAAGTACTTCTACAAGGTACTGCTGATGTTCAGAGCTATTAAACGAATTCGAAAGAAGAAAAGTTACTCGTTATGCCTGAGCAAAATCAGATAGTAAAAATAAGGATACTGATTAAACCCCACACCAAAGGATAAAAACAAACCTATACGTTGCTTGGGGGGGTATCCTAGCCGAGGGTTTACAAGATACGGCTTTTGCCTGTCTCCTGGCCTTTTCTACTAATATACAACACCTACCGTTTGAATAATTGCGTTTGGTTGTAACCATTTTTATTTACAATTCTTACATACATTTAAACACAAGTGCAATGTCGACCAACGATCTCTATGCCACCGAGGCCAGTTTAGTCGCCGCTGAGCTTGACATTTACCAGGCGTACGTAAAGGCCGGACGAATGCACCAGCCAGAGTGGCTTCCGGTGCCTCCAACGGTAACTCCAGCCACTTTAGAAATAAAGTCGTCGTTGGACCAGGCAATGACGGACCTCGAAATCGACCAGTGGCAGTACGAACTAACCCAATGGTGACAATGCTTGCCATTATTCCCAGCCATCTACTTCTATTCATACGTGTAAAATAAAGTTCACTTGGTTCTACCACACTACTTGGTGTTAGTATAAATCGTGCAAACTAATACCTCTGTAAATTATGAAAAGTTAACGGGGAAAGGTGATCCCACAAGTGGTTCAACAGCCCCCCCTTCTTGATGCCTACCCACCTTCCAGAGTACTTAACTGTGGGATTCCTTGGGATCTCCCCCTATATTTTAGGTAGGGACTGGGCGAAAGCCTGCGTTAGGGGTGAACATACGATCCACACGCGACTAAAGTCGGAGAAGGGAGGGTGGAGGTTTTACAGCCTTTGTCCAAGTTTCCCTGACTTATTTATGGCGCGGGGTGGAATCTAATCATATGCCCTTGGTGAAGGTCTGAGAAAAGCCATCTAACGTCCGAGAGGGACGCTCCGGTAATTACAGTCGGAGTGGAGTTACCAGCAACGGTTGCTGGAGGGAAGCGCTTAGGAACTTTCGGGTTTCTAACGTTTCCTTCTGGTGCTTTTCTGGGTGGTTGGTCACTTGTCACTTTGTGGTGAGTGGAGGCGGACGACGACTTCTGAGTGGTTTTATTACCCTTCAAGGTCTGACGCCTGCAACAGCTGCTCGGAAATTGGAAGCGGCTCCAGGGCGGTAGCGATATGTAGTGCAATACGCAGGGGATCCCTCTGAAACTGTAACTTTACAGTTGCAGTTTCTGGGTCGAACTCAATTCAGACTACTCTTTGTCCAGTCCCTCCCTCTTTTTTTGAATAATTTCATAAATCAAAAAAAAAGAAATTAAAGACCGTGTGCTGCTATTGCCTGTAGTGATAGTGTTGTCATTTTTTTCCAGTAAGTTAGATTTCGTCGCTATTGTCAATAGCGATAGAATATCGAGCAGCGGAGTTCATTTGTTTCTACAATGATTTGTGCATCTGTATTGCTGTACAACCGGTATGATGAAATTAATCATCAGTCGGTGATATATTCCTATTATTCGAGTCAAACAGTCATTTATCAGTAGAATGGATGACTTTTTTTTTTATTTGCAAAATTTATCAGCTGACTTGGTGAAATTTGTAGGAAAATTTTGTGTTGATTCGGTTTTATTTTTTACTATTCTTTGCTAAATTCAACGGCATATTTAAAATTGCCAGAATTCTGTCAATTGAATAGTGTTCATTATTCAATATTTTCAAACAAAGTCGTACTCCACTCCAGTTATTTCGATTATTTTAAATCATATCAATTGCTTCTATTCCATTGAATATCTTTTGTCCTTATTCGGAAATGATTAGTTTATTTTTTAGCATATTTTTATCGTCTGTAGCATGGAAACCAGTCTCTACCATGTCTGAAGAGCACCGGTCGAGCCAACTCGTTTCCCACCGATTAATCCAACAAGAAAATTCCAATATACATCCTATCGTTTCTATAGTGTCACATGGGCGGCCCTTGTAAGTGGGACCTTTTCCTTGTTGGCTTTTTTATCCATGGTTGTAGCTGAAAGTATCAAGTAACCGCACACAAGCGACACAACCGCATACATCTGTAATGTAGGTCATTTATAAAGAATGAGGCAATATGCCGAATTATGCCTCGTTTCGCGATTTAGTCATGTGATGCTAAGGATCTAGGTATACCACCGACGGCCATCAAGTCAATCCTATAGTATTGCAAGAAAGCAAATTAAATTTCTGTGACCCACACGGTCATTCTCATTAGAAAAATTCAACCAGCCAGCCGCTATCAACAGACAAACTGGATGGTCAATTAAAGGGGAATCTCCGCCAACCTGGTTTGAGGGGCCATATCGTCCCTAATCAGGGACAAGGGTAGTCTTGGATATGGTGTTTCAGCTATAAAAAGGGGTGTGGTTTCTCTCAGAAGGAACGCCAGTCTTTTCGCGCACATAGCGTTCATTATTACATTCAATGTTGCTTTCACTCATATCACATTGAGGTTTACTAACAGGAATAAGTCTATATTTTAATTCAACGTCACATTTTCTCTGCTATCAGAGGGAGGAGTTTCTACGATTCGTTCGGTCTACACTTTAAACCACGTTGATTGCTGTCCAACATGAAGCTAGGTATTGGTATCTGTATTTGGGCATTACTGGCCGCGGTGACTTCACAGCCTGCTACCTCGCCGGATAAGGCTTGGGTCGGCGACCAGACGAAAAATGACGAGATGTTTTACATTGAGTTGAACGGTAGAGACCCGGTAGAGATGACCAAGGCGCAGGTGGACGAATTAATCGAAAAAGGAAAGCACTTTCTTGACCTTACCAACGTTCGGCTTCACGACCAACAAAGGAACAAAGCGATGTCCCTAGTTAGAAATACCAAAGCCTCCTTTGCTCCCGTTTACCCCCAAAAAGTTCATTCCCAGGTGCAAGCCCAGCCTATCATCGAGAAATTGAACACTGATACCATGCGTGAGTTCCTTGTCCACTTCACCGGGTTTACCAACCGATACGCCCGAGGCAATCATGGCTCAGACTCGGCTGCCTGGCTGTACGAACATATCGCGGAAATATCCAGCAGGGCCTCGGACGAGTTGCAAGTGACAGTGTCCAAGCAAACTCACCGTGGTTTAACCCAACCATCGATTATTGCTCGTATTCCAGGTCAAGGGAACCTGGTCGACGAAATTATCATTATTGGCGCCCACCAAGACAGTATTAACAGTAAAGATAAGGAAAACGGTCGAGCGCCCGGTGCCGATGATGACGGCAGTGGATCCGCTACCGTGGTGGAAGTTTTCCGTAGACTGGTGGAAGCTCACTACCAACCCGAACGTACATTAGAATTTCACTGGTACGCCGGGGAAGAAGTCGGTTTGGTGGGTTCACTTGACGTGGCCACCCAGTATCGGAAGGATGGAAAGAACGTTTATGCCATGTTGCAGTTTGATATGACGGGCTACGTTACCAAAGGACACGAAAACACCATGGGATTGATATCCGATAACGTAAACACCGATCTCAACAATTTTCTACAAATCGTTGTGGCTGCTTATACGAAATTTAATGTGTCACTTTTTCCTTGCGGTTACCGTTGTTCGGATCACGCATCATGGAACCGTACCGGATTTCCTTCCGCATTCCCGTTCGAAAGTGACTCTGCTAAAAAGAATCCCTATATACATTCTGAAAGCGACACCATGGAACGCCTCAATTTCGACCATATGCTCGAGTTTGCCAAACTCGGTGTCGGCTTCGCAATGGAACTGGCGGGTGATGGTTCCCAGTCTTAATAATTTTTCTGTTGCACGGATACTATTCACATGTTTTTTTTTGATACCACGTGTAATATTAGACGATTTCCCGAGGTGGTGTCTTGTTCGAATTGTAAAATTTTAGTGTGGTCAATTGATTTTTCTTAGCCGAAGTTATAGTCAAAACATAAAAATATTGATTTTTCAGTCCGATTCAAGTGAATGTAAACATACTCTTGGTACCAATAACCATTTTCTTGGACAGATTAGTGCCCACAACACGTTCCAATTTCAGCTGATCATATTTGGTGAACAAAACGGTACAGGTCCAATCCTCGCCATCAAACAGTCCCTTGGTGGCAGCCGCCAATGCCAACCGGGTTTGTTTAACTACAGAGTCACGGGAGGCACTCTTTGTCTGGACTACCATGGACAGGGGCATAAAATTGATCAACTCCGGGTAATAATGGGCATGATCAGGGAGTCCATAAAAGATGAGATGTTGAATCCCACGAATACGATACCTCCGGAAGAAGTGGAACCGTTCGGTGTACAGCAAAAAATCGACATGACCCTGGAAAAAGGCCGTACGGGCCCGTGTGACATCCTGCGTCGAACTATATTCACAAATCGTAGCAAACTTGTACTGTCGGTCGTGAAAGAAATTGCGCAACCGAACATAGTCAAAGTAGGACGGGATGTAAATGAGAATGTGTCCGGCGGTCATCAGGGCAGAATTTTCCAAGGCGGGGAGCGTGACCTGGGTAAAGTGGCTAAAACGGGCATCCTCCGCTTCGGTATGCGATGGGCACTCGATACGGTTGAACACCTGGGGTACCTTGGTGATGACCCCTGTGATGGCCCCGTCGTAGGTGGACTTGATGCGAAGCTTTCCCGCCACATTTAAACAGTGGTTGTTAAACAGAGAGTTTAGTTCGGGAGTCAAGTAGTCGGAAAATACCAAAGTCTGGCGTAGATATTTGGCCTGACCGTCAAGGAACCACCGTTTGACTCGTGAAAAGTCACAGCCGTGGGCCTCTTTAGGCATCGCATTGAGCTGTTTCAAAATATGTTCCAGATGATCCCAGTTTTGCATCAAGATGGCGTCGCACTGGTCCACGATAACCATCTCAATGGAGGACAAGTAGTCATTGTCACTATCTTTGGCACCGGGGACCCCCAACGCCAGACGAAGTCCCAAGGGTGAGGCCACAATGATATCCGCGTTATAAAATGAGGAAAACAAGTGCACAGATTGACGGGCAAGCTGGATACCCATACGAAAGTAATCGTCGGTATTGCCCTTAAACGTGGCTGTGTAGTCGTCGGGTTTGTTGGGGTCGATCACGTCCTCCCGACTGGGAATGGAAAACGAAGCGATGAAGCGCTTCTTGTGGGACTGTTGACTGGTACCCGATAACTGCATCAACAACTTCACCACTTCTAGGGCCGCATTACGGAACGGTACGATAATGAGAACCTTGGGGCGGGTGAACCCTTGGTCGCGCAAATCACCCAGATCCTTGCCCTCGCTACGCGCCTGGACTAACTTGGTATTGTGGTGCACCACTTTGGAGCGAGCTTTCAGAACGTGGTTGAGTACATGTAAAACGTATGCCCGTCGAATACGGTGGGCATTGTTATGGTTACGGTTTACGTACAGGATATCTTGGTAGTGGTTTAACAACCGGAACAACTGGTCGTCCAACCGATGGGTGGTGGAATCTGAGCTCTTACTTTGAAAAATTTTGGACCAAGGGTCACGCAGTTGGGGCCTGATGTGCAATGTGTCGTAATGGCCAGGGATCGGTTTTTCCACCTCGGTGAAGACGGTCTTGGCTGAGTCATCGTAAAAATAACCCCTGACTTGACAAAGCACTTTGTTGGAGTAGGGTGTGATCCGGTGCTTTTTGTCAATAACTCGGGCCACGCGTTCACTGAGGGTGTCGGTCACTTCGTCCCGGAAATGTTGTTGGTAATAGTCAGGGTAATGTTGTCCGTCGACGGTGACCAGTTCGGTATCGCTGTCTTCCAAATCGTCGAGCTCAGCCTCATCCACCTGGTCATTCAGATCCTGGGCCAAGCGGTCGTCCAGTGTAGCGGCATCCTCAGCGTATTTACGAATGTATTTATCCGATATCACCTTGTTGTCCCCTAACTCTTCGTCCGACGAAGCAGAGTCACCCTCCGAGCTAGCTTCACTGGCCGACAGATCCGAATTGCTCCCCATATTAGCTGATTCATTTTCATCGTCGGAGTTGGTGTCGTTGGTATGGTCATCATATTCCACGAAATCTTCCTGGGCAGCTTCCTCGATAGCCTGCCTTTGGTAAACTTGCCCATGCTGGGAGTCCCTTTGCAACATCCCCACCAAATTTTGAAAGGCATTGCCCGACCCTGCTTCGTCTTCCGAATCCGAGTCTAATAAAGCCATAGGGTTCCGACGCCGTGATTTGGAGTTCGATGTCGATTTCAAGGAGTGGGCCGAGCGCTGGCTGAACTTTGTTTCTTTGAGAGTTTTTGCCGATATGAATAAAGCCCCATGACGTTTGGCATTGGCCAGGGCTGCCTCTACCAACTCATCCCCGTCGTCCTCACTGTCATCATTGAGCTGCCCCCGTTTGGCTTTTCCCTTCACCTTCATATGGGCTACTTGGGTATCCCCGGCACGATCCTTGCGTACCCGTTTCTGGTGGCGAGTGAGTAAACTATCTTCCGCCAACACTACTTCGGCTGCGTCGTGAAGGTCGTTCTCCGGTTGCTTTGTTCCCAAACGAGTACGGTGTCGCTGTAACCCAGCTTCCAAATCCTGCGCCGTTTCCTGTCGGATTTCATTGCCGTAAGCGTCCTCGGTATACTCCATTTGGTACTTGCGCTTGTTAATAGCTTTAAACACAGCTTCATCGAGATCCCCGTCGTCATACCCGGCCATAGGATCCAAATGGCCGTATTCTTCTAGTTGCTTCATTTC
>JAOPJG010000422.1:0-24860 GCA_027478255.1 Dispira simplex | reverse complement strand
CACACGATGCGATATTCGCACAAGTCAGAGGTAACTTCAACCTGCTAAGACTAAGTTTATTTCGATAAGATAAGAGTGGAATATGATAGATAGATTAACTAATTTCCTTGCTAAGAACAGTTATATCCCGTTGGGGGGGGCTAGATGCCTCCAATAAGAATGATCGACCTACTGGTCTGTACATTGTTCCCCTTATTTGAACAACAATGTTTTGGGGTGTAACACTGTCCTTGGTTTATTATGATCCTTATCTTGTTTTTCTTTATTAATTATTGTTTTGTCGTTTTTAATTTATTTAACTTTTATCTGATGGCCCCTACTTCCGTCCACCCAGTATTACATGGTGGGTGCCCAGGGGAGGGAGACCTGTAAATGTACAAGTTACAAATTTTACCAATAGGTTTTTGTGAGAGACCTACTCAATGCTGGTGAATTTTTCACTATTTAGTTAAAAAAATCATCACCCAATTGGTTTACCAGTCAATTGATTTTAATTTACAATTGCTAAACCAGCAAATGGCACATTATTTATATATGAGCATTGACCTTTCACTACTCTACTGCTGTCCCTACATCTCCCTGGCCCTGGTATAAAGCAAGGGTGACCGCTTTAATAAAATATTAAATTGGTAGGATTTTCGTTTTGAAAAAGGGGGGAGAATAGAGCACACCTTTAAAAAAATCACCATGTGGTATCTAAATTAGTGGCATCAACGAAATTGTACACCGTAGCAATGAACAAAACAGTGATAAATTTGATTTTATTTTGCATGATTTACGGACTCGACACTTGCCTCACTCCCCAACAAGTTATGCACTCCGCATTAGTGAAAATAACGTAGGCAATACAACGTATTAAACCAGCAAAGAATAGGATAACTTGTTAGAGATTTGAGTAAAGTCTACCATTTAGTTCTTGTAACCACGACTGCTACGGCGACCACGGGCACGTTCGAACTTGCGACCCTTGTGGTGCACGTAGGGCTTAGCGTGACTGCCGGGCACACCAGGAGCACCGAAGTGCTTGACGACTTCGCGGGCGTTACGGCGACCACGGAGCAGAATGCAGTTGGAACCAGTGGGGGCACGCAAGGCTAACTGGTCAAAGGTCAAGACTTCACCACCAGCGGCGAGGATGCGGGCGCGGGCAGTCTTGGTGACATGCAGGGCGCACACGGTGAGCTTGGGTACTTCCACCATACGGGTGTCATCGGTGATGGTTCCGACCACGGTGGCGATCTTGCCTTCACCATATGGGCGCATGTAACAGGACAAACGCGACAAGGTCATGGGGCGTCTATTGTTGCGGGACAGGAAGAGCCGTTTCAGGACCAACTTGTTAAAGTTGGCATCAGTACGGCGTGCCAAAAAGCGGTATAACTTGACCAACAGACGGGTGTAAATGTCAGCCGTCTTCGGTGAAGTCCGGGTGGTCTTCTTGACGTGGTGCTTCTTGATGTCAATACCCTGCATTACCGTACGTTAAAAGTTGGTTTCCCGTCAGATCGATAACATGTCAGTAATAACAAAAAAGTTAGTAACTTTTAAACTTAACCAGTATGAAATAAATGTCTACGTATGGCCTCCTCCGTAGGCTAGTTTGGAAATGATAGGAATCGGTAGGCAACCCAAAGGGATTGCGGTCGCACTTTAGATTCGGCTGCAGGAGAATGCAAAAGTCGTTACTCCAACCCGTCCTGACGAATATAGATGCACTGGTCAATTGCGTGAGGGAGGTTTGAGGTGCAACATCTTGCAAATGGCTATATCCCGGAAACATATCGACCATAGGTACACCAGAAGCCCATCCGTAGTTTATCCATCCATCTAGCTATCAGGACTAAACCCTTATTTTCTCCATTACAAAGAAATTACGTTCATAACCAATCGCTTTGGTAATCCTTGCTTTCAGTTTTAATAGATTGGGGATAGCGTAAAGGAAGTGTGTACGTTACTAGCGTAGGTGGATGGATGGATGGATAAGTGGGGTTGTCTAGGCAATAACTTGCGTATTCGGGTACGACATGAGGGCTGTGAGCAGGGTGAAGCGAAACGGTACGAGAATGGGGTCCTACACCACTTACCATTGTTGCAAACTACGGATCCAAATCCAGTATAGGTTACCGTATAAGTTTTCTTTGGATGTGAAGGGAAAGGAGGAATCGTGGAGGGAAAGGTATCCATTAGGGATAAATACATGGGTAGGTTTTTGTCAACTATATAGCGAAAAATCCGCCGAAGCTGAAAGGGTCTCTCACAAAATCCTATTGGTTATATCTTAGTTGGTACATTTTTTCCTCCAAATCTTTATTTAGTCGAAAAAATATCACCCACATCTTTATTCCATTCACCACCCATTAGCCAGCGAAAAAGTTCTATCTCCCACAGAAGGCAGCAAGGTTATGCTTTTTTTTCTCCCGCCCAGTGATGGGTACTTTTTTTAAGGAGTTGGGATGTGATTCTCAGATTTTCATCAATTGACCGGATACTCTATCTTAGAGGTGAGTAGTCTACTATGATTGAACGAGGAGTCACACAGGTCAACTTTTTCTCTCACAAATTATATCTAGCGAGAATTTTTATAAAGCAGCAGCGTGGATAAAAAGAGTATTTTCGCAAACCTAATGCAGATCATTCGCCAGCACAGGACCTTTTAATTCTACCAAAAAAAACTCAGAACTTGTAACACTAGATTTTATTGGAAATTTAGCTGTCTTCTGCTTACAGCAAGTATGGCAAATCCAGTTAAATATGCAATTCATTGGGTTACCTCCCTTTGCAGTTCGTTAAACGTACGAAGGTTAAAGTACGACTTTCGGGGAATAACGTTTTGCAAATTCAATACAAAATGAGTAAGGTAGTTGGAGTGAGGGTCAATATTAACGCACACCGTTTTTACTTCATCAACCGGGAGTTCGCGGTACGTATTCTTGAGCAGACCACCCAGCATGCGCAGTTCGACGTTGTCCGACACCGGAATCTTGAACCGGTCGTTGAGCAGGTACATAATGCGTAGGGCTGCTTCCCAACATTCGGGATGATTCGGTATCACGGCCAAGCGTTGTCCCAACTGGGCCAATTCATTTCTGGTGACAAAGCTCACCTGGGCATTAGGTGGTAAAACTTTTACTAACCAGGTGATACTCTCCACTACCGGCTGGTATCGCCCTTGCAGGGTGTATATAGTGAGTTGAGTGGTTATCATCGAGAGCTCTACTCGGTATAATGGGAACGGCATCCAGCGGGCACCCCATCGGTTCTTTGGTACTTTGTCCAGGTCGACTTTGGGAGAAGTGTTTACGGCTGCGTGGGAATTTACCTGGACGGGCGCTACATTGGATGAAAAGTAGTGCCGGGGTAGTGGGGAGCGGCCGGTAATATGGGTAGCCTCTGGACCTTCCCGTTGAACCGTAGTAGAGTCCAGTAACTGCAGCCGCTCCGAGCCTACGCTCTTGAGAAACTCTAAAAACGTAGGAGTGCATGGGAATTGTTCCACCCAGTATTTGATGGTCTCCTGGAGCACCAAACCGGCTGCATCGTAATTCTGGCAAAGATACAAATGGTAGTTAATGACTGCTTGGTAACGACTAAAGGACCAGAACCCTGGTTGGTCCTGCAGCAGAGCTAGGATTCGTAGACCTTCGTCAGCATCACCGCCCCTTCCGAAACAACAGACCAAGTAGAGATCGTACAGGGCCATATGGTCACTGCTTTGGTCCAGGGGAATATCCTGGAGCAATGCCTTGGCCGTAGGGTAATCCTGGGCATAAGCGCAGCATTTCATCAAGGCCAACCGTAGCGGTGGTGTTATCGGTACGGGGGGTGTTTCCCGTTGCATATCTAATCGAACCAGAGTTAACGCGTAGCGGGCCCAATAGGCACGCCGGCTTAAGCAACTCAGCATGGCAAAGTAAGTGGAAGCATTCCGGGCTACGTTAAAGATAGACATGCCCCGCCACTGCTGTCGAAGGGCCACCATATCTCCGTTGATGGCCAGGCCCCACAAGAATACACATAGTGTGGCATCGTCGAGTGGGACATTCCGTTTTTCCAACTCGTCCTTATACCGGTAGAACCGACGGTCGATCTGGTCTAACGGAGCCGGCAAAAGTTCATTGCTGGTTAAATCGACCACCCGCTGGATAGGAATACAGGAGAGTAATAGAGGACGAAAGACCCGGGTGGTGGCATAATCTAGTCCGGACCCCTTTAGACGCCGTAATTCCACCTCCGTGGCGTCGGCCCGCTGTCCTTCATTCAAAATCCGGTGTTGGGATACCGACGCATTATTGAGCAGGATCATGTAGGTTTCTAGATTAGGAGTAATGTTGGCGGCCAGCATGTCGTCGTACACCTTGGTGACCTTATGGTATGGTAGCACCTGGGGAAGGAACTGGTGACAATAACTTAGACTGATAAGATATTCATTGTAATCGTGGACGTCAAAGGCCCCCCCTTCATTTTGGAAATCACGTTTCAGCTGGGCAAGGGCGTCGAGTATGGTGAGGAAATACCGATCATCGAAGGACAGCTCCGGATAACGTGCTCGTGTTACATCGAATCCCAAGAGGGCACGTGGTAAGTGGTCAAAATAACACGCCGCATGGTACAGCACGAATAGAAACCGTGTCCGGTGTAGAAGCGGATCTTTGGTGAGTTGCCAAACCACAGAATCCTTTGGTCTATCGGCCAAATAGTCCTTTCGACCTTGTTCGTACAGAGCCACCGCTGCACCAATTTCCCGTAACTCAGCCAAATAAATGGCACGTGCGCATACCGGTTCCAAGGTAGCTGGGGACCCGTGAGTTTGGGTCCACTCCTGGTAGTAACGCTCGGCCTCCGCAAAGTTGCCGCACCGAGCCAAGGCCGTAATATACTCTGCGTACGCGATGGAACTGGGCGTATCCGTGGTTGGATGTTGGCGGTGGGCCAGCATATTCCACACTTCGTGGATCCGGTCCACATCGTTGGCAAAACCATGGTACCGCATATCTCCCAATAAATAAATTTCATAGTCAGGAGAGTTTACATCAGGAGCACGTTGGGTCCACTGTTGGTGCCACGCCTGCAGAATTCGGTAAGCCAACGGTGTCACATTGAGCCGGTGTGGCAAAACGGCAAACTGTGGGGCCAGGGAAGCCCCCAACAAACCCGTCCAGGCGTCTCCGTATTCTTGCCAGGGGACCAAACGCTCGTCCAAGGTCATGTCGGCAATTTTGTTGTGGATGAGTAACTGTTCACAGGTGGTCAAAACCAACGATCGATCCCGTTGTTGTCCCAACACCCGTAATAGCAGCACGAATCCCCGAACCAAATAGTCTCCCAATTCTCGACATTGGAGGTCACTCAACTGGGGGTTTTCGATAGCCCATGTGGTGAAATGGTGGTAGAGTTGCTTGTAAACTTTATCCGCCTGGCCATACTGCCGCGTAGCAACGCAACCTTGTAACAATACTAGATACATGCCCGCCAACAACGGCGCCATACCCGGCGTGTACGACGCCACGCTGGGGTGCTCACCGTGCTGGTTAATAAACGCCATAAACTCGTCCGTCAACCCCACGTAAGGAAATACCGGGTCTTGCACTAGAGTCCGCATGCGTTCTAGGGTTTGTTGAGCAGCCTGGGAGGTGGGATCTGTCGTGCGGTGGTCACTCATTGTTCGTACGCCAATTGAACCCGAGTTATCGCGGTGATTCACTTCAATGTGCGGTCTACTTACGGTTGTTCCGGCCTTGGTGCTGTCTCTGGTTAAAAATCGACCTCGTGAAGTAATAAACCAAACAGGCCGTCCTGTTCCAGAATATGACTCACGATTATAATGCTGATTTCTATCTCTTGGGGAGTACCCATGCGGTATCGTAGACCTTACTCGGCTCGCACCATGGTCTAATCGTGGGACAGCGTCGCGACAGGTGGAGTTTGGGATCCTCCGGGGACGTGCAAAATGGCTAATGGGTAAGATCGGTCGCATCGATAATTCAGTAATAGAAAATATTGAATTAGGTGGAGAGACATGCACTTAAACAACGGAATGAGTTACCAGCTATGTACTCTCGACGAAAAGCGTCAAGAATGTAGTTCTTTTTAAATAGATACCGGTAGTTCTGAAATGAGAATCTATGGAATAAATGTAGTAACGAAAACTAAGTAAAATGGGAACACTTTATACCACAGTGAATATTCCTATTGGTTTTCCTACCGTTTTTTTATCTCGAAAATCATTTGTATACACATTGAGGAAGAGGATGGTCTCTTGGTACCACTAAATCAATACAGACAACACAACAGTGAAACCATGACTTCTCCCTCATCTCAAAACATCGTATTTGTGAGATCTTGGGGTTAGAATAATAGTACAGATTTGGCATCAGACCGGTAAATTTTAATGCTTAGGACAGCTAAAGCCATTGGCACCGGCCGATTTGTACGTGATGCACCGTGTAGCTTTTTTTTAAAAAAAAATCTCCTGGCTACTAGAAGCAAAGATGGGAACATCCTGATCAATACTTAACCAATAGGGCCAGCAGGTATAGCGTTGAAATCGGCTGGATCGCATTTTTATAAAGCCGAGTGGACCCCGTGTGGATGACTGTTATTATTGTCAGCTCCCATAAAGCAAATGCAAGTCTTTCATATTCGGGTTGTATTGATATGAGGATCCACGAGAAACGAAAACAGGACATTTATTCGTCCAACAAAACGGTTTGAAGCAATGGATTGTCAATTGCCATAGCCAAGCGAAGAAGCTGAATCGAGAAGCATTGCCTCTAATAACACCCAGCCTCCTTTTTTTGTGGGTGTGGAGGTTGATTGTACCACTTTACTCTCGAAGTATTTCCAGTGAATAGCTAATAGTGAAAGGTTTACCCAACTCCTCCACCCTTTGATTCTCCGGAAAGAACCCACATCATACTACATTTCCTTTCATTTCCTGATGAACATGGTAGATGGAGCAGATGCCAATGGTTGCAGGTGCATGTTAACGATATGGGTAGTTCTTTTTCAACTATATAGCGAAAAGTCCGTCGAAATTGAAAGGGTCTCTCACAAACTCCTATTGGTTACGTTGCAGCTGGTACATTTTTTGCTCCATACCCCTACATAGTCGAAAAAAAATCACCCATATACTGAAGCATCTGATTTGCGCTAGGCCACACCTTTTCCATAAAGACGAATAATCGTTATAAATCCTTGAATGCTATTCGCATGATACTGACGATCTGTAGTCAATAAATTGCTAATATTGTTCATTACAGTGTTCTTATAAATTGTAATAAATTTACACATCATTTCCACTCTAAATACTACACACTGGCAACAATATACGGGTCACTTTTTTATTAATTTTTAAACCCTACAATAACTTGTAACACTTAACGAGTGTGGTTTCTTTGCTCCAAGATTAAACGAAAACGGCACCTTATTACTACTAATACTCACCCCCTATCACGGTAAAAAAATAATACAGGATTTTTTCTGTTCACGATAGAATACAGAGGGGGGCGACTGCCGTCGTCCTTGAATACGAAACGTTTAAAAGGGATCAGCATAGGAGCGAAATACGACCCTCCCCACTTCGACTACACCTTTCACGTCAGTAACTCACTTGGAATTACCATGGCGGTCTTCAGTTTCACGAGAATGGCGAGGAATTAGGGCGAACAAACGGTTATTCGGATATCGTCCTGCATAGTAACCTAGCACACCTCCGGTAGCCAGCCCTATCCCTAGTAGAAAAAGTGGAGGCCACTGGGCAAGGCTGGACGACACCTGGTGCAGTTTACGGGCCGAACTGTTGAGCAAACTCATGTCGAGAACGGATTCCAGAAATATTTAGCAAGAGTGAGAAGTGAAAGATTGATATTTACGACTAGCGTCAACTAAAATTCTTAAGAAAATGATTACCAAAAAAAGAGGATTCATCCAACGACCAATGTCGCCAAAGAGCAGGATAAATATCCGAAATTGGGAAACAAGTGAATAAAAAGGGGGTCTTGGGTTGTACAGTTCTAACGTCGTGGTGATTATGTCCCTCCCTTCCCAATATTTATTTGACGTTCCCACCATCTTGCCCGATATCCAACAGCAAGTGACGACATTTTGACGTCACTCTTGGCTGCGGTGGGAGTCAAAGTAAAGCTGATGGAGTAAATCAAAATCAAACCAAATTTTACACCCCCATCCCTCCCACATGTTTAACACGCTATTTATTATTCTCGCGAAGAAAGGGTGGTTGGGTTCGGCTGGTTAAATTTACCCCGGATGGCTTGGTAACGGGCCAATTCCTCCACAGATACCGAGGGCACCAGCTCTTCCAAAGCTTGCAAGAAATCTTCTTTGGTGACCACCACATTTACGTCCTCATCGGTAGCCAAATGTTCTAAATAATATTGAGGGGTCAATGTCACCGACTGGACATCCATGGGCTGATGATCGGTATCACCCTTTTCCTCCCCCTTGGTGAGGGTATCAACCGGGTGGTTTCGTAGGTTGATCTGAGCCACTTTCTGGTCGATGGCCGACACTTGTCGGACCATAGTTTTGAGCATAGCATCCGAACATAGTGCGTAAAAATCGGCCCCAGTATAATTAAACGGACACCGTTCGGCAATGTCGGACAGATCTAACGTGTGGTGTAATCGGAATTTGCGGGTAAGGGCCGTCATAATATTGCGTTGGCTTTCGTGGGTCTCGCTAATACCCAAATAAATCAACTTGTCAAACCGTCCAGGACGTAATAAGGCCGGATCCAACAGATCAGGTCGGTTAGTAGCACCGATCACAAAAATATCAGCCCCTGCCGCGGTTGTGGTTGTCGTGGAAGAGTTGTTACCGCCGGCGGAACTATCTGAAGACATACCGTCTAATTCGACCAGCAATTGACTAACGATTCGGTCCATCACCCCGCCCGAGTCGCCTTGCTGACCCCGTTTGGGAGCCAATGAGTCCAACTCGTCGAAAAATATGACGCAAGGTCGGGCATCCCGCGCCTTTTGGAATACCCGCCGGACGTTCGCTTCAGATTCCCCAATGTACATATTCAACAATTCGGGACCTTTCACCGAAAAAAAGTTGAGTGCACAAGATGTGGCCACCGCCTTGGCTAGCAATGTTTTACCTGTCCCAGGGGGTCCGTACAACAATATTCCCGAGCGTTTCTTAACACCTTGGACAAATAATTCGGGGTGTTCCAGGGGGAGTTGCACGGTTTCTAAAATGGTTTGTTTGACACTTTGGAGACCCCCTACGTCCTCCCAGGATACGTTAGGAATCTTGGGTACTCCCAGTCCATCCGACACTTCGGCTCGGGTTTCCTGCATGGCTTCCGCCCAGTCTATCGACGACAGGCTTATGCCCGCCAAGAGGAGAGCGCGCCAGGGATTGTTATTCCCGTCTTGGATAAATTTGTCGGAAGGGAATGCTTGAAGTGACTTGCTACGCGTCCAGGCTTGCCAACAAGCACGGTTGGTGAGTTGCACCAAATCACCCGGCAGAAAACTGGCAGTTTCTAGGGCTAAAGTGCGCAGGGAGTAATCCGATGTATTTTGTAAACCATCCAGGCAAGCTTCCAGAATTGCTAACCGGGTACCTTCGGGAGGTGCTGCCAAGTTGACCTCCTGCTGAAAACAGGTGGCCAAAGCTGGGGGTAACGAGTCCTTATCAGTACATGTTCCCACCACCACCATCACATTCTCCGCCCCCCACGGGGGTCCTCGACCTAGACTATGGGAATTCCCTGATTGTTTCACCAAATCCCGTAATACGTGCACCATAGGTGGATTCTGCCCTTGTTCCAACGATTCACTTCCCGTTTGACTGAGGGCATCGATATGGTCCAATACCATCAAACAGGGAGCATATTTGGCAGCTTGTTGGAAATGGGTCTCCAATGCGGCATGCATGGTGGCCACCGACGTGCCGTGGGAGGTAAGTTCACTTACCGATACAATGTATTGGTGGAGACCCAAACATTCGGCTACCCAGTTGAGCGTGGTGGTCTTTCCAGAACCACCAGCTCCTTGTACTAACAAAGTAGTCGGTAGACCCAAATGTTGAGTGGCGGGGTCGAGATAAGCCTGTACTATGTCCAAGGCTTGATTAAACGCCTGAAAATAGTTCAAACAGGACCAGGGGGGCGATGGCGTGAGCCGTATCCCCAACGCCCGAGCCCAACCGTACGGCACATAACCTGACTCTAAACCAGTTTGCACAATTTTAGTGTACGTGGGATGGACCCGAGAAAAGCCAGGATGGTAATTAGGGCAGTGAGTAGCGTTGGCTAAATCTTCTGACGATTCTTCCGTTACCAAACGGGACACACGGAAAAACGCCAACGTACCACGCCAGTGTAGATTGTCCTCTGCCCAACCCACGAGAACATCTGACCATTGGTGTTGTTCTTCCAGGAATTCATGTTTGATATGGGCTACCGTGCAGTCCAGGGCTACACCGATGAGGTCCCCAGTGGCGAGTACCAGTGTGCCCGCGCTGGACAAGTACTGCTGTAAAGTGTCCAAAAAGCCCTCGTATAGGATTTTATTTTCCGATATGGGACTGGCGATACGCGTCAGGGTAAGTTCAGTCGCGGGGGGAAGTACCTGGTCCAATGTGTTCAGATTGTCACACCCAAGCGCAGCTGACCACCCAGTCCAGGGAGTAACTCGTACTCCCACGCGAGTCGTGAGTGAGTCACACCCACGGGATGCTATACTACCGACTAGCTGACTAATCGTACAGGGGGTACATCCCAAATTAAACGCCAGTAAAGAAGTTACCCAAACCGTCGGCTGTGTCAAGCCCTCTGACCCTGTTATCAGTTGGGGCCAGTCAAGGGCTACTATCCGGCAAGGGCGAGATATTATCGTAGTAGTGTCAGACCGCGACAAAGTCCCGTTGGCGAGGAGATGTACAGAGATCCAATCTCCTTGCTGCATTCCCAAGGCACCGAGGGTTGCAAACGAGACAATTACCACACAGTCTAGACTATAATCAATCCCCAGCGCCTTGGTTATTAGGGTTCCCCGTTGATAGGCGGTGTCATCCTCATTAATGGCTAGCGGCCCTAGTTGTCCCAAGGCATCCAGTTCGGAACGAAATGCTCTATCGGGAAATATGGCCAGTCGGCATACGGTACCTATTACCTCCACTTCCAGAAAACTGCCCAAGTCACTGGACGAACTCTGTCTCGATCCGTCGTTCGAAATAGGGGTAAGCGAGCCCAGTGCAATGATATCCGTCGTGGAAGGATCATCGACGGGGATATTAGGGTCATCTTCTTCCGCTTCTTCGGATTCATCATCTAAGATCAGCCCCCAATTCTGTTTTGACTGGACATTTTGACGAAGATAGCTGGTGTCAATCTGGACATAATCCTGGGGCGTTTGCTCTTCTTTTCCCAATGGACGAGTATCCAGCGCTAACACCACCCGGGTGGTGGGTCCCAGGCGACCCTGTTGTACGGGTTGACTATCCCAGCAGACCAGATGTACGTCCTGATCCACATCTGGGATGGCGTGGCTGACCGTAAACGTGTAGCAACCCCCACGGTGCATGATAAACGGTGCGCAACAGAGGATTTCAGCTACGGAATCCGGATCTCGTTGGCTAAATTGATAGAGTTCTTGATTGGACGTGGATAACACTACCTCGTTGAATACGGGCAAACAGACGGCTTCGATGGTACCAGTGACACGTAACAAGGGGTCCGTATGGATCAAGTAACGGGACCATTCGGGGTATATCACCCAACACTGATCCACCGTGGTGGGTTCACAGCCCAGCGCTTCTGCCAAACCGGAAAACTGTTCAATTCGGTAGGTTTCGAACAGGGCAGGATGGAGACAGGTCGAGGACGATGAAGGTCTTTGGAGTATATCCAACAAACTGCGTACAGCAGAGTTGAGAGACACCACTGTATATTGGTTGTCTTCCACCGTCTGAGTGGGTTCACCCAAGAGTTGGGATAGGGTTTCTGGAACTAAACATAGGAGGGGACACCGTCGCCGGTTATTACTCAGCGCCGGCCAGTTTTCTATATACTTAACGATAGAATCCACCTGGGCTCCGGATATGCAGTTGACATACACAGAGCGTTGCCCTGGAGGGGGTTCTTCGGCAAAGCGGGTAGGGAGGACGGAGGGCATTATGAATGCTTTCGTCATTTTATAAGTATATATAGTGACATGTACCAGTGAGTAATGCGATAGCTCAGTTGCTGTGTAACACGACTGCTCTGGTTACGAGGAGTGGAATAGCGGTGGAACGATAAAGAACAAAATCCAGAAACGAGTACCAATGTAACAGGACAATTGTTACTTTTATAAGCCTAATGAAAGAAAAATTCAGGCAGTCTAATGCACAGCGAGTAAAAGTTCGGGAGGGAACTGAACTGAACCCAAAACGGAAAAGGGGGGGGTCAAACCTGCAATTATTTTTTGCCGAGTGTGGGAAACCCACATTTCACATGCTGTTATGAATCGCCATGGATATCTTTCCCCCAAACCGTTTAGTTGGAAATAAAGACTAATTATCACCGTTTAATACTCTCTAACTACACTAGGTCAGCTTTATCCTAGCACAAATTTATAACACAACGTCAATACCAAAGAAATCCCCAAGAATCATTAACAAAAACCAACGACCATAGTTTTTTTTTCAGTCACCTCAACAAAGGAATACAAAGGGTAAAATTATAACTATAGTGTGAGAGGTTAGGGTAGCATCATGGTGAGGAATCCGTCCCTGAAGACTCGAGTAAGCCCTGTTGCATGGCCATCCACCTCAACCGTCGACTAACCTGACGTCGCTGTTTCATTATCCGTACAAGACGACCTCGTACGCCATGTAACCGCTGCATAAACTCGTTGCTCTGGGCCAGCACTTGCTGCAGCTGCAAAGTGACTTTGGGCACAGAGGGTGGTCGACCTGTATGGTCGTCTTCATTATCGGTCGCTTTAAAGAGCGGGTCGTCGTCCAGGAGAACCGCCTGGAGTTGACGTAGCCGTTTATTGAACTGATTTTCCTGGGCCACCATGTCCAATGCCCCACTTGCCAACAATTCCAAGTAGTTATTACCCAGTAAAGTACGGCGAACTGTCGACCGCGCCAATATGTTTTCGTGGGGATCTAACGGTTGCAACACCTTGTCCGTAATGGCCACCAAACGCGGCTGCGTGAGTTCCCCGTCTTCTGCTAAACCCACTTCGGCTTCCGCAGCTGCTTCTATTGTCGTACTCCGTACGCCATCCGGAAGGGACCACAGCGCCGCACTGCCCAAATCCCCCGTTACTCGAGTCCACAGCCGTCGACTTTGGCTCACTCTTTCCGCACCTTGTTTTAGTTTCTGACCACGGTTGTGCGGTATTAGTCCCACCTCTGTGGTTTCCATCGTTACTCGATGTTCTACTGTGAGACAATATGAGGGGAAGCACGGTATGGTTAGAGGACGTGGTAACTTCAGTAGTAAAACGAAAAAAAAGTAGCGGTGCAAGGAAGGATAAAAAAGGAAACGTGGGAGCTATAAGTAATGAATACGTCGTCAAGTCTATGGAATACCTGTAGGCGAGAGTAATAAATTTATACAAGCGCCCTGTTAGACAGCCAAAGTACAAAAAACCAGGGCCGTTCCGGTTTGTTCTAATAGGGAGGGCCACGTTGGAAAAGGCGCCAGATTTGAGAACAAAATTATATCATGTGACCACCTTGTACCTGATGTAATTTTTTTGTGATGGGTTTGGTTTACGGATAACTCGAACGTATACCGGTCATCGTCCACGAAGAGGGCTGCGATTTATACTAAGTGTCGGCACGTAGAAGCACGAAGGAAGTATTTATAACTCCCCTCATCGTTATCCTGTGAGTATGCTCTACTATATTTATCTTTGCTCAAAAGTCGGGCAAACATTAGCCGCATTGGAGAAACTACTCAAAATGCATCAACCCACACTGGAGATCTTCAGGAGCAGATGTACTACCAGTGATTTCCTACAGAAAGTGTGACTTTTAAAGAGTAAAGCTATCTGAGCTGGCCCATAAGTAATTGATATGTAACTCTCCTAAGCTACATAAGACGAATCCTCGAGGTATTCCCCTAAAATTTCACTTTGGAAGATGTTTTTTTATTAAAAACCACACTGACCGACTGACAGTGGACCTGGTTGCCGCCAGTTGATACCTTTTGGGTCAGCTAAATAGCAGAGAGTGGATGCATTTCACAATGATCACACCTTGTGGACTTGAGCGATGTCTACAATCCCAAAGTATGGGCGCATTGGCATTGGTTTACCGTTTGAATACTCTTCTCGAGCCCATACCTACGAATACAGTTCTATGTGAAACACTTTGACTATTTACAAATTTTAACGAACAATGAATCAAAATTATCGGTAGTAACTATTATACAACCCATGCATAGCCAGTTGTGAAGCATTTGAATGTTTTCCATATGGGTGATTTTTTTTTTCGACTATAGAGATTTGGTGCGAAAATTGTACCAGCTAAAATTTAACCAATAGGGTTTAGTGAGAGACCTACTCAATGCTGGCGGATTTATCCCTATATAGTCGAAAAAATACTACCCATATAGTAATGAAAAAGGATATGGGTAATTTTTTTTCCACTCTATAACGAAAAATCCACCAGCGTTGAATGTATCTCTAACAAAATCCTATTGGTTAAAAGGTAACTGGTACATTTTTTGCTCCAAATCGCTATATATACAGAAAAAAATCACCCATATGTGATTACGACCATTACTTGTGACAGTAACCATTCCAGTTAATCACGGCAAGCCTAAATTTTCTAAAAATTTTATGACCCCCTTCGAAATTTCTAATCCCTTCCCTTCGATATTACGGGCGAAACAAGTATGACGAAATGAGAACACTTTACTTAAAAAACCACACCCGGTACTCCCCTCACTAGAATAAAAAAATGCTAGAAAAGAAAACAAACAGAAACAGCAAAATTATAAATGCAGAGTGGCCAGAAGTTCCTGTACCACACCTTGTCGAGAGTCATCTTCGAGCTGGTCCACCCACTGCTGAATTCCCTTAATGAAATCCTGGGGGTCCAAGGCAGCCAAGCTAGCCACCTGAGTTTGACGGTACTGGGCTTCCAGTCGTTGGATACAAGTTTGCAACCATTCGTGGCGTGTCTGGAACCATTTAGCTACCGCTTGGTCATCACTGATTTTCCATCTAACAGCGGTTTCCAAAGCGATCGGGTCAGAGGGTTCCAAGGCCGTTCCCAAGTCCGGATGGTCGCGATAGAACCACTGGGCCAACAGTTTGCTTTGCTGGTCGCGATCGGCCGTGGGTAATGCCTTGCTAATGGCCCGTCGCGCATGCTCTTCCTGCACACGACGCAAGGCACGCCAGTAGAAGAAACGACGGGAATCTTTCCAGTCCAAGATATCCTGGATAACACCCTTCGCTTTCATACGGGCCGGGGTGTCATGGAGTTCGGCAAACTGCACGGCGATCTGGGTGTACACCGGCAACAATTGTTTCTCTCGGGTCTCGAGTTGAACTTTCAAGTTGGCCTTTTCCTCGCTGGATAAGTCGGGATTCTCTAGGGTGGTCATCAGTTCCTGGTAACGGTCGTCCAAACGAGCCATGGTGGCCAGCAGCTGGGCTTTACGAAATTTGATTTCCACAATACCTTCAGGTTCGATAACCCCTGCGCGGGACTTGCGATCGGCGTACATTTCCATCATCTCCGGATTGATAGTCGAATCCACCACTACCCAGGATCCACCACGGAGTTCTCCATTGGGCATCACATACACAAATACGGGCTGCTTGTAATGACTAAGGGCATCCACAATGTACGCTCCGTACTTGAGCACTTCGTTGAACATGTCCCGCTGACCTCCCGAAAATCCACGCCAGTTCGCAAAGATAATCAGTGGTAATTGTTCGCCCTGGTTAAAGTCGCGGATAGCCTGGGCGGTCTTGTACGCCGAGTTAGGGTACCATACCTGGCCAGCCTCACTAATCACATGTTCTTCGGACTGGGCATTCCCCGGATCGGCTGGGATCACCATCTCAACCGAACGTGATTCCACGGCAATGACCCCCATGGGGATACCGCCCAACCGAGCACGTCCCACCACCACCGTACGGGCCCAACCCCCGAGGGTTTCCACAAAGGAGTCACGGTCAAAGAACCCACTCAACCAGGCACTAGTGTCACTTACGGGGTCTTCCTGGTAGAATCCGTTCAGGAAAAGGCGCGGATCGCTGGGGCCCTTGGGCGGTTCGTAAGCCACGTCCCGGTCCACCGGGTCCACACTTGGCATAATGGGTAGAGGAGCCCCTTTCTTAGCGGGCACGTAGGACAACCACCCAAGAATCTTTTGGATCCCCACAAAGTCGTTTTCCGCAGTCAGATGGGTTACCCCGTTCTTATACATGATTTGGGTACCGCCCAATTGCAAGTTGGAAGCATAAACTTCCCGACCCAGCACCTTGTTCAATGCTGGTGCTCCCGTCAGTATAATGGGTTGTCCTTCGTTTTGAATGGCCCGTTGGCCCAGTCGAACCAGGTAGGCACCAATACCCACCGACCGACAAGTGACCAACGTCAGGGTGAAGATGTCTTCATAGGCCCGCGATGTTTCCCCGGCAATTAGGCCCGATCCATGCAGGTTTTCCACCCCCAGGCTGTCGCTCAACCCAATAATGCTCACTACTCGGTACCTGGTTTCGCCATCTTCCTCGATTTCTTGGGCGACCACTGACGGTTTGGTCAGGTCGCGATTAACGGTGTGATAATCGTCCGGAGTAAGATAAAGGTAGCGATAACCCTTGGCAGGTTCCTCGGGATCTTCCCAGGCCACCCGGAAGAGTCGTTGCACTTCCTCAGCTAGCCCAATCCGCGCTCCCGAATTGGCCGAAAGGTACACTCGCGGCACGCCTAGCTTACGGGCCAGTTGGGACGCGTGGTAAAATAGTTGATCTTCCTCGACCCCAAAGGACCCAATGCGGAACGTAATGTCGTTGGCAATTACCACCACCTGACGACCCGTACTGGGGTACTCGGGGGTAAACAGCGTAAACAACCAGGCCACCATCCCGCAGGAATTCTTACCCGGTTCACGGTCCATCTCTTGGAGTTCACCTTGGTCATCCAGAGCCAATTCCTGGGCCCGGACCAAGACCGGCGGACGGGTGAGTTGTGATCGTTGTCGACAGGCCTCATCCCAGGTAGTCTTGAGGGCTTGCCGGAAGAGTTCTGGGAAATCATACACGTAGGCCGTACCCATAATGTGGGCCCGGTACCGGCGAGGTTGGAGCCATTCCTTGGTTTGATAAGGGGTGTTGACGGGCAATCCATGCAACGGACCCGGGGTAGTGTCCACCGACAGATATTCCCACTGACCTTCGGCGTTCCGAACTTCCATGTAGGCATCTACCTGCGGAATGTACATGGCCTTATTAGTTACTACGAAACGCACCGTGACGGGGTGGTCCAAAGCGGCATTCTGTACGCTAAACTTGATCTCGGCCGATTGGATGCGTAATCGCCAGAGACGTTTGCCGTGGCGGTCCAAGAAGCCCTTGAGGGCAGGTTCGAACTGAGACTGGTCCACGTTAAAAGTGGGCACAAAATTGATGAACAGGTGATTACAATCCGAGTTGGGGTAGGTGGACCCCACAATCTCCAAGGCGTCCAGGATATCGTTGAGCAGACGGTCCCCTTCCGAAATTAGATACTCCACCGTTTGGTAAGGCGAATTCAGTCGACCCGGGCGAACCAACGCACGGACAAAGAAACGGCAATCGGACACATTTTGTTTTCCCACTGCATAATACATGTGCAGCTGTCGGTTTCCTACAAACACCGGTTTGAGGTCAAAGTTGGACAAACGGGGCAACTCAATCTGGTAGGCCAAGGCTGGTTCAATGTGCCGAATGGTGGGGTCTTCCTGGTAGTCGGTGTGTTCCCGGAAAGTGAAATAACCGGGGACCTGACCAAAACGTAACGTGAGGAAAGTCACCCGACGGATCCGTCTTTCGCGCAGTTCGCTGGCAAACTGGGCCACAAGGGCGCTCAATTTGGCGTTCCAGGTGTCATCCTCCAACGGGTCGTCCCCGGGTACCTGTACGGCCACGTAGAGAACGTTACCAATGGGATCATTCGCCGACGAAGGAGCGGTAGCTTCCGGGGTGGACTGCAAGGGGAACAAGTCTAAGAGGTCAGGTAGATTATCTTCCACTTCAGCGAACGAAACGTACGAAGCCATAGCTCCCCGGCGCACGGTGCTGTTCCGATCGGCTTGTGGGTCGACCAAGTAGTTCATATCGGACACGCTGGCGATCCGTTTCTGGAACAAAGACGAGGATTCGGTGGTTCTTGGCGCAAGCTTGGGTGTCCCGGCCATCAAAGTATCTTGCAGGGCAAACTGCCAGTGCAGCGAAAACGGGCGGTCCTCAGTGCGATAGTCCATACGCAGAATTTCGTAAGCCTGGTAAGACCGACGGCAGTACACTTCCAGCGCGGCTAATTGCATCCAAGGGTCGCCGTGGTGGAAAAAGGCAAACAGGACGTCCAGCACGTTGAAATTGGTCGTCACGAGGTCCTTGATGGCATCGTAGCTCGGGGTACGGTGGGCTTCACCAGCACCGTAAATACTCTCGGTGATAGCGTTCCGTAGCATACGTTCCACCTGGTGGGTACGTTCTTCCAAAGAGGGTAATTGACACTGAATGAGCAGTTCACGGGCGTGTAGGGATACCTTGGACGTACGACGGTTGCGCAGATCGGCCATCTTTTTAAGCACCGTGGCGTAATCCTCATCCAGGGTACCTTGTTGGCTGAGCAAGGACAGTTCGTCCATCAACAACAACACTAACCGGTTTTTACTGGTCACCGCCGAGTGGGACAGCAAAATCTCGTACATGCGATCGGGCTCTCCCTTGTACTGGTCACGCAATTCCATGATCATCTCTTCTTCCCGACGTCGTCCTTCGTCGAACAAAGTTTCGATCCTGAGGTAGCGGTCAAACAGATCCAAAAACACCTGTTTTTCGTGACCGGTTAACCCACCCTTGTACTTGGTAATGACGTCTACCAGGGGTTGCACCACAGTGGCTAATCGGGCGGCCTCAGCGGGGTTAGTCTCGCCTTCACTGACCAGTTGATTTTCAATCAACATCAATAGGCGGGCCGCCGGGAAGGGGCCCAACCGAGATACGGAAATGTCCGAGATACCCGATATGCTCGAGGCGGAACTATCCCGTCGAGGCCGCTGTCCATTGGGAATGACGGACGCCCCATTACCATTAACGGTAGTAGGAACGCCGGGCGCGGTCAGTGACTCTTGGTAACAGGCCCGTAACGCACTTACCAAGCCGGGCGGTAAACGGCTGGTAAGCACTGCAAAGGTTTCTGAAAATTCCAAATAGGGCAAATCGGGTTGCTTAAGAAGCTCGGCCAATTCTTTAACCCCTGCAGGGATAAAGGTCTGATTGTCGTACCCGTCCAACACCCAAGCCAACAACTGTTGGATGGAACGGAACCGTTGATGTACCTTGTCTCCCATAAAGTGGGGAGAACCCAAGAGCGGCAACTGACCCGTAAAGGGTTGGGCATGTCGTACTTTGCTAGGATCGTCCAAGGTCAGAATACCGATGATATCGCCGGCGCCCAAAGTGGCCCCCGGTTGTTTTATAAATTGGACAACCCCGTCCTCACTGGCCACAAGGGGCATGTACATCTTCATGACTTCGATTTCGGCATAGGCTTCACCAGCCTGCAGATGTTCCCCGGAATCCACGAGAAGCCGTACCAATTTGCCTGGAGAGGGCGACCGTAGTTGGGTAGGGTCGTTTTCCTGCTCCAACAGGCAGGTCTTGCCGTCCACTAACAAACGAGTGGCACCCACTTCCTCCCGAGTGTAAGTGGTATGACTTCGTCCGTCCAGCAATATCAGGAGACCACCGTCGGTCAACGGACGTACCCCCACCGTAACCTTGGATCCGTTAAGGAACAAGGTATACCCCGTGGGAGAATATCGGGTGGCGGTAAACCGGTATCGGACGTCCTCGTAGATAAACTCCACCGTATGGACCGTGCGCAATAGATCGCGACTGGGTGCCTGGCCCTTTTCTAGCACCTTTTTAAAATCGTGGACTTTGGCCTCGGCCAGGGTGTGCACCTTGTGGGTAGCACCACAGATCACTGCCAACATAGTATCGGGACGTTCCGCGGTTAACTTGGCCGAAATCAGCATATCCAACCAACCAGTATTGATGGTATTCTCCGTAAACGCCTGGGTTTCCAACAGACGGATAAGGTACTCCACAGTGGTACGGAAATCACCGCGGATGGATAATTCTTTAAGTGCCACCACCATGTTCTGCCTAGACTGCTGACGGTTTTGACCATAGGCAAAAATATGACCAAACTGGCTGTCCGCAAATTCATGGAGACCCCCTGAAGTGCCCACTGAGAAGTAACCCCACACATTGTTGCTACTGCGAAAATTGAGTTCGTGCATCATCCCGCTGCTGGGCTTAAACCCCGCATCGGGGTTTTCAGCTGTAATCCGGACCGCGATGACGTGACCCTTGGGGGTAGGCCGACGTTGGGTCTCCACGGACTGTGGGTTTTCAAAACTAAAATCGATGGTCGAGGTCCCAGTGGGGGCCAACCCGTACAACAATCGCACATCACGAATGCGGTGCAGGGGAATCCCCATGGCCACCTGCAGTTGACTCGCCGGCAGGTTCACCCCTGAAACCATTTCGGTGGTGGGATGCTCGACTTGTAATCGTGGGTTCAGTTCCAAGAAGTAGTACTTGTCGTCACTATGAGAGTAGAGGTATTCCACGGTACCGGCACTCACATAGCCTACCAATTTGGCCAAACGCACAGCAGCCTTTTCCATCTGCTCAAAAGTGTCAGGTTTGGCAATGGTGACGGGCGCTTCTTCAATGATCTTTTGATGCCGACGTTGCACGGAACAGTCACGTCCGAACAACGAAATAGCGTTGCCGTACTGATCGGCCAGGATCTGTACTTCCAGATGCCGCGAATCACCGGCCAATTTCATGATGAACACCGGAGATCCGGGGACTTCACCTAGCACTTGGCTAAAAGCGGCCTTGAAAGCCTCTTCCTGTTCCACCTTCCGGATACCTTTTCCCCCTCCCCCTTCTGAGGCCTTAATCATTACGGGATAACCCACCTGACGGGCCCGCTCCAGACCGTCCTCGGCCGTCATGACCGTGGCAGCACGGTAGGCATGCGAGGGAACCTCCAAGAAACCTTGCTCATTTACTATAGTCTCATCAATCCCGTTTCCACTCCACGAAAGCGTGGGAACCTTGGCAGACTGGGCCACGATGGTGGACGATATCTTGTCACCTAACGAACGCATGGCCGAACCTGGAGGGCCAATGAACACGATCTTCTGGGGACTAGCGGCAAGCGATTCAGGAAGACGAGGATTTTCAGAAGCGTGGCCCCACCCAGCCCAAACGGCGTGAACTCGAGTACGCTCCGCGATATCAACGATAAGGTCGACATTGGCGTAGTTGTTGTTATTCGAGCCACCAGGCACTTCAACGTATTGGTCCGCCATACGGATGTATTCAGCGTTCACCTTGAGGTCTTCAGGGGTGGCCATGACGGTGAATTCCACAGCACGTTCATCACCAAAGGTTTCATAGGCCCATTTGCGAACCGACCGAATTTCTTTGACAGCAGCAATACCATTGTTGGCAATTAGTACCTTGGAGATGACGGTATGACCACCGTACTCCTCGACAAAGCTTTTTATCTTGCTGCTAGGTGCCACGTGGAGGTTATTCCCCCCTATTCGTCAGTGAAACAGAGACAAGAAAAGTGGAATGGGGTTAAATAGAAATATGATATTAGTCTGTGTACAAGATACTTAACCCACTATGATAAATCGGCCAAAATATCGCATGCGCTTCCCACTCCTTGCCTCTCAATTTATCACCATTGGCATTTTGATACATAGCACGCTACCAAAAAAAAGCAATACCTGGACATTGGCCATTTTCGTGCCTCCCTTTATTCTTCAATCACCGCATATTTTAGTGATAGGCGGAATAGGGTTGATCAACGACCACACAACATGGGTCAACCCTGGTGGTGGAATTGACATGTATGTTATACTTACCGACAAAAGGTGATGTGTTAGGGAGCGTCATAGCAGGGAACACACAATACTGACAAACACCAGATAGACTAGAGAATGCAGGGATATGGAAGGTGGAGTATCGATGGACCTGTTGCAATACACGTTGTGGAATGAATATCTAGTCCCGAAGAATTGGGCGCAGAGCCTATTTACTGACCAGCGGAATAGCAAAAAAAATAATGGCTAAAGTATGCTGTACTCGACCACAAGTAAAACGAAATTCGGAAGTCACGAAATGATTTCCTGGCGCTGAAACAAAAAGGCAGGGCAAAGTAAAATGACTGGAAGGCACCCGAAACTTCCTTTCGGGTAAGTACAAACGCAATGGGTACTCGAACAGTGTGGTAAAAGTAGATAATAATAAAAACTGTTGACTTGTAAGAGAGTCAAGAGGGAAAGAGTTAAGAAACTAACCGAAGGGTTGGTGTGGTTCGGTTTTGTACCTAGGACGACGTAATCATCCATGTTGTATGTCATCAGTCAGTGCATAGAATTGGGTGATGAGAGACCTCGTTGTTTTAGGCCCATACAAGGGACATCATGCGAGTAGTGAGCGCCAATAGCATGGCGCGATACACACCTTTACCAATAGTGAACAGTGTCCCGATCGTCGTTTCTGTGGCTAGCTCCCCTTCTGGTGCAAGTAAAAATTATGGACTTATTTATCCGATGGCCCAGAGTGCCCGGATGGCAGTGGCCATTGCTTCACCTATGGAGGAACCTTTTTCTGCTTGTAATCTATAATTCTGACTCCTCACTATATGGACTACTACACTCTAATTGGTTGGCTACTGACCGGTTCACCAGCCAGTCCAGACGTTCATAATCAGGCCATCCTAAAAATGTAGTGTAGAAAAAAAAAAACTGTTTATGGTGGTGGCGTGGTTTACCCAAAAATTCTTAATGGACCTCCAGGGAGAGGCATCATTTTTGATGGTCTCCCTATCTATCCTGTAACATAGAAGGGTATATTCGAATGAGCCCAAGGAGGAGGGATCAGTAATAATCATTAGTACTGCCTAGCATGGTAATATCACTGTGTCAGGCATCCTGGACTACCTCGCTGCTAAACACCCCACACCTATCTCCCCAGAGTTGATTCCCCTGAGAATAAATCCCCCACTTCGGACCCCAACCTCTGGATAGCCCTCCCACTCTTGGAATGGCCCTACATCCCAGATCTCAATGACCCAATAGTAAACCCCTTCCGCCGAGCCTGGGCCCTAGCAGCATCCACCTTCCTCTATAACCTTTGAGTGGCCCAGAACGATTCAGCTTACCAGAATAACCTGTGGTCCACAACCAGGCTAGTGTGAAGTTACAATGCCTCACTGAATATGCTGCCCATCCCAACTCCAAAACTGTCATACCTCCCAACACTCAACTGTGTTTTCCAAGCATACCTACCAGACCCCTCCACAGGACTCCTCCCCCACGACACCCACCACCTTTATACCTCTGCTGCATCTAGTCTATTTCCAGTACTCTCTGACATCGGCCCCTATTCATTATAACTGTGTAACGCCCTCGGGTGGGGCAGCTTGCCTGCACAACTTGGCCTCGAGATAACCAGTGTCATATGCTATCTTGACCGTTTCTAGGTTCTATTATTCGCTGTTTCTTATATTTATTAATCATCGCATGCTAAAGCCACGGTGGTGTGCCATCAGTCAAATGGGTAGTTTTTTTTCGACTATATAGGGATAAATCCGCCGAAGTTGAATGGGTCACTCACAAAATTCTATTGGTTATGTGGTAGTTGGTACATTTTTCGCTCCGAATCTCTATATAGTCGAAAAAAAATCACCCAAATATAAAATAGATTGTCCATAAGTAGTTGATACATTTTTTTCTCCGAAATAGCTATTGTCAAAAAAATACCTATAATGGGAAACCTGACGTCTTGTGGTAGGGGGGGAAAGTTTTTCTGGTGTATTGTCACATGACTTGGGTGGTGCCAAGATCAGGTGATTATTTGTCCGTGTTTTTGAGCATAGCTTCTGTAGGTCGAGTTATTCTGGAGTTTACGAAGTAGTCAGGTGATTTTAGTCAAGGATACATCATGTGATTCTCGGCAGGAGTTATTTTTCGTACTACCGTTTGGTGGGGATTTATATTCGTTTGTTTTAGATTATATCCCACGCGGAAAATTGATTTGTTTTTGTTTACTATTCTTCATAAGGTACCATTGAAGCAGGAAGCAGTTCGATTGAATGCAGATGAGGTTATCCATGAGTTACCATATTTGGTTAGATATTTTTGTTGGCTTCTCATTTAGGTAATGTTGAGCTGGTGAATAGTTTCAGGTTAACATAAGCCTTTTTTATTTTTTGATGTTATTGGCACACAGATCTTTTCTGATGATACTGCCATCAGTTATTGGTTTTCGAATTAGTTGTTACAAGTTGGGTTGATGGAGAGTTGATGGAGCCAGAACCATAGCTCTAATCTTATTGAAGTGTTCTGGTGAAGGTGATAATTATTTCTACATTTGGTTGTATTTTAGTTTTGATTCAGTTCAAAGTGTTCAATATTGAACATTTTCCTTTTCCCTTCCTCCTTTTATGAAACACAATCCACACAATTCATCATGTGGGTTCCCAGATGTTTCCTCATTGGTTGTTTCCTTTTCCCTTTTCCCTTTCCATTTGGAAGTTCCCTTTTACAAGGTAGTACATTGTGT
>JAOPJG010000421.1:0-24893 GCA_027478255.1 Dispira simplex | reverse complement strand
TGTTGCAGAGTGACGATTTGATAGATAGCCTGGGGAAAGTGGATGCCTGCATGCTCACCCCGTCCATGTTGCAGGCCATTGGTGATCCTTTGGAGTACCCTGACTTACGGATAGTGGTAACCGTGGGTGAACCTTTGCCATTCTCGCTTGCTGCGAGATGGCGCCAGGGACAAGGTAGGCAGGTGCAGCTTTTTAACACTTACGGACCAACAGAAACTGTGGTGACCAGCCATTTTGAACACGTAACGGTCACCCGTGATAACAATCTGGTAACTATCGGACGAACCATTCCCAACGTTCAGTGCTATATCCTGGATGGCACTCTTCGTATGGTCCCCATTGGTGTGATTGGGGAAATCTGTATCGGTGGCATGGGTGTGTGCAATAGTTATCTGAATGACAAACAACGTAGTCGGGATGTATTCGTACCCAATTCATTTGGATCGGGTATGTTATACCGCACGGGTGATCTAGGTTGCTGGTTAGGTAATGGTCGAGTATACTGTATGGGGCGAAAGGACAATCAAGTTAAACTACACGGGCTCAGAGTGGAACTCGGGGAAGTGGAATCTGCAGTATACCACGCGAATTCCTACATCAAGCAAGTCGCTGCCCTGGTCAAACAAGGTCAACTGGTGGTGTACTTTACTTCCACTAACCAACAGGAAGTGTCAATCGCTGGAATTCATGAAAGTATTTCTCAGGCACTTCCTTCCTTTATGGTCCCCGATTACGTAGTACAGATCGTCGAGATTCCACATACCGTGAATGGCAAAGTGGATCGCAAACAACTGGCCGCTCTCACATTAGATGATCTGGATGATAACACGGCCCACATCCAATACGATTTATCACTTGCGGAGGAAATTAAGTTTACCTCTCTCCGAGACTTGGTCAAAGATATTCTTCGGTTACCCGACGCCCACCCTCCTATTTACCCTGCTTCGTCATTTTTCAAACTGGGTGGGGATTCCATCACGGCCATTCAATTGTCAGCCAGAGGTAAACGTGAGCTGGGACTGGATCTCAATGTGCGGGATATTTTCCACCACCAGGGGATTCTCGGCGCATTAGTAGTAAACGTCGGTCAGCCATCAGAGAGTAGCATGGTATCTGTCAATACTGGTATCGATGTTACTCGCTATCCCTGTACTCCATTGCAAACAGGAATGATTTCGGCTCTTATAAAAGACGAGACTGCTTACATCTTGCAAGCTAGTTTTACCGTCGGGGTTTCATTAGATGTAACGCGATTCCAACGGGCGTGGTCAGTGATTGTTGAAACCAATCCTACGTTGCGAACCCGATTCAATTATGACGAGATCAACAAACGTTGGGTGCAAGTGATTATGGAACATATTGAACTTGAATGGCTGCTATTCACTGACAAGGAAAAATACCTGGTCCAGGATTACCAACGTGGGTTTACGGTAGATGGTCCATTCATTCGGTTTGGTTATCATCCCGACAAGCAACAGTGCGTGCTTACGATGCACCATAGTATCACCGATGGGTGGTCCTCTGGGCTGATTTTTGAACAAGTCATCGACACTTACCACAAACTTACTGAAGGCCGACTCGTATCGAACAAAGTTGATCACGGATACGCTCAATTCGCCCAACATGTGACCAACCAGCCAGCAGACATGGCCTCAGAGTTTTGGAAGAGCGAATTGGAAGATGTGACTGAGGGTACTTTATTATCAGCAGGTGCCTCTACCAACTCAGAAATGACTGAGAACTCTGTTCGATACGTCATGGATGACATTCATGAACTTACCCAGTATATCCAGCAATCCGGGATCACTCTGTCTACGTTGCTTCGAGCGGCGTGGGCCTTGGTTCTACGACAGTACACGGGTCGAGAAAAGGATGTGACATTTGGGGTGGTTGTATCGGGCCGTAATGTACCTGTAACTAATGTGGACCGTATCGTTGGGTTATGCATTAACACCATTCCCTGCCGTGTCACGTTGGAAAAGCACCAGACGGTGGAGTCTTTGATCAAGTCGGTTCACCAAGGCAGTATTCGTACTCACGGTTACGATTGTTACCCGCTAAGTGACGTCCATAAGTGGAGCGGTTTTCCAGCCAACCAGAACATGTTCAACACCCTTCTTGTGGTGGAAAACTTGCCGTTTCAAAGTGGTGGTGACTTGGACTTAAAACTGGACAGCATGCTTAATCCCACCGAGTACCCGTTGACTGTGTTGTTATTTCCTACCCAGGACCAGCTGGAAGTAGTAATAAACTACCACACGAGTGAATTCCTCACCACGTTTGTACAGCAGATGTTGGAAGATTTCGTTCGTACTCTGCTATCGTTACTGATAGACTCTTCCAAGTCACTCGTTGATTTACCTGTTCACGCTCCTGCTTCGGATACATTAATTCACAACCCGGCGGATTACCCAGTCCATCATGCCCATTACTATATGGAACAACAAACCCAGAAAACATCTGACCATCCGGCCCTTTATGACCTGCCCACCGACCAAAAATTCACATATAGTCAGTTGGATACGATGAGTCACTATGTGGCATGTATGCTTTCGAAAGCGGTAGAATCCAATTTCGTGAAAGCTGACCAAATCGTGGGTATTGTAGCCCAAAGCACACCAGGACTAGTGATAGCCCAATTGGCCATATGGAAATTAGGTTTGGCCTTTGTCGTGATTGACCTCGAATACCCTTTGGATCGTATAAAATTCATTGTGTCAGATACTCAGTGCATTGCGTGGATAGGCTATGGTTGTGAGCCACCTTGTTCAGTGCCCAGAGATTTGCCATGGATTTCATTGGATGGCTTAACGGGATGCTTATTATCCACTGATCCACTGCCTCCTCTACCTGGAATTACCATTAATCCGCATGATCTGGCCTACGTGGTATACACCTCGGGTTCCACTGGTCGACCCAAAGGTGTCATGGTCGAGCATGGCAGTGTGGCTCACTACCTTTACGCGTATCAAACGACAGTGGCTAATATAACTTCACAAACGATATCGCCGTTGCTGGTGTCTCCAACCTTTGACGCTGCCATTGGAGAAATATGGACACCATTGTCATTCGGTGGTATGGTCCTACTCACCCACGAAAAAGCCGATTTTGAACGGGCTTTGAAGAGGGCCACACGAGTTCTTACCACCCCATCCCTCTTGTACTATTTCGATCCTTGCGAATATCCCCTTCTACAACAAGTGGTGATAACCGGAGAAAGTTTTGATTTGTCATTGATTCGCAAGTGGCAACAATGTGGCACTCAAGTGGTGAATGAATACGGGCCTTGCGAGGTGCCTATAGGCTCCCACTGTAAGATATACGACCAGGGTGATGTTGCCAAAGTTGTATCTGTTGGACAACCACTTCCCGGTTACAAGGGTGTCATCTTAGATTCCTGGATGACTCCCATGCCTGTGGGAGTGATTGGCGAAATGTGGCTCGGTGGACAAACTGTAGCCCGGGGCTATCTCCATCGGGAGGAGTTAACTCAGGAACGTTTTGTGGATAACCCTACGTGGGGTCGTTTGTATCGTACCGGAGACTTGGCCCGTTGGTTACCTAGTGGCGATGTGGAGGTCTTAGGTCGCGTGGATAACCAAGTTAAAGTACGTGGGTTCCGCGTGGAATTGGAAGAAGTGGAACGAGTCATCCTTGCCTCGGCAACAGGTATTGGGCGGGTGAGTATCGCGTATGAGCGGGAAAGGAAGATCCTAGTGGGTTTTGTGACCCCTGAGAACGTGAACGTGGCCCAAGTGATGGATGCTCTACAAGACCGGGTACCACAATACATGATTCCCAATATTATCGTGCCGGTAGCGAACTTCCCATTGAGCCACAATGGAAAAACCGATCGCAAGGCCCTATTGGCACTTCCTCGGCGTAATAACGTAGATCAAACTACCTACTCATTCACCCCCATGGAAACGAAATTGGTGACTATTCTCGCTGATATTTTGGGAGTGGACCCTGCCACTGTTTCTCCACGTAATGACACCTATTTTACCGTGGGCGGTAACTCCATCTCAGCTATGCACTTTATGTCCCGGTGCAAAAGCAACGGTATCCAACTAAACCTGGTCGATTTTAATCGTCAAACTACGATTGCCGCTTTGGCCAAGCGTGCCTGTGAAGGAACTGATAAGTCCATCGCGGATGTACAGATCAATAAGCATGATCATGGACCCTTTACACTCACTCCTACACAACACATGTATTTTAGTTGGAATCTAACTGACCCTCATCAATGGCCATTACCCCTATTGATGAAAGTAAAAACACCTCGTACCTTGGACGAGTGGAAGGGTATTGTAACCACATTGGTCTCCCACCACGACATGATACGAGCTCGAATTAACCTAGTGGATGGAGAATGGCATGGGCGAGTACTTTCTATAACCGACGATCCAATCAAGGTAAACCAAGTGACCCTGGCTGATGAAACGGACTATTGGCGAGTGATGACCGAAGCCAACCGTACGATGAATTTTACCACCGGACCCATGTATTTGACATACGTTATGAACTACCAGGACACGCAGTATTTTTATTTAGCCTTACACCACTTGATTACGGATAACATGTCCATGAGCTTGCTTGCTGAGGATATCTGTACCTTACTTAATGGCCAACCACTACCCGAGAAAACTCTATCCTACTCCATGTGGTCCCAGAACCTCGACGGCTTGCGTAAGGTAATAAGTGTAGATCCATACGAGTTACCACGCGAAGACGAACTGGTATTGCCTCCAGCAGATGTGGACCCAGTGCAACACAGTGAGTCTAGTCAGTGCCACCATTTTTCCTTAGCACAGCTGGATGTGGCCACTACGCTTGCCCTGGACCAATTCGGTCACCGAGATACCTCTGCTGAGGATATTATTTTGATGGGTCTATTGCTGTCCTATACCGAAGTCTTCAACTGTACCAGTATTCCGCTTCAGTACGTCAGTCACGGTCGGAATGCCCTGGGTAACCCTTGGGATGTATCGCATACCGTAGGTTTCTTTGTTAACGTCTGCCCTATTGTTTTACGTAGAAAGGAGAGTGATAAGTTAGAAACTACGCTGGATGGAGTACAGTCAATCCTACGGGGAGTGTCGGATTTTGCCGTCAGATACATGTTGGGTGGTTACACGATGAAGGCTCCTATCGGTTACAATTTCTTAGGGAAACATGCTACCATGGTCTCACGTGGTACCAATGGTGTGGAAGTGATTGACATAAACACATCAGACGAATTCCAACAGCAACGTGTAAATAAGGAGCTCGTGCCTTTGATCTTCTTTGCAAAGTACGCTGGGGACTGTCTTACGTTAACCGTATCCTACCAGCCTAGTCGTTATAGTGCAGAGTGTATGTCCACGGTGGTGGAAAAGTGGGAGGATGGTGTATGTCTTATAGTGCAGTGGTTGAAATCCCTGGAGTAATTACTTTTCTTGGAATTGCTGTTTCTGAAATGGGAGGCAGTGCTTTATTCGAATTTTCTCCTTTTTTCATAGAACGAATAAACTAAATTGACTATAATGTGCTCAATGAGAGCAAATGCAGACTTGGGGCTGCTGGAATACTAGGAAATGCCAGTAAAGGTTCATTTCCATCACTAAGTTGCTTACGGTCTTGTATAATGTAAACTTGTGCGATAAGGTTGGCTACTGAAATATCTAATGAGACAAAAAAATGAAACACTATAATCGAAATATAGGACAAATTCATTGGGTACAACGTGATACACTCACATCGACAGCTGTGCACGGTCACATCAAAGTTTCGAGGAAGTGGAGTGACGTTGGACTTTCTGCCACGGTCCGTACCACGCTGGATGTAAAATGGCGGAGTCGAAAGTGACATGCTTTTGAAACATCGCTTCTACTTGTTTGTAATTCCCAACCATCAGGGCTGGGTGAATCTTGCTGTGTTCTACTGTGGTAATCCTTGGTGGACGAGAGTCAACTGGAAGGAGTTGGGTATTCGTTACATTAGCAGATGTTGACATGCTACGATTCGTTTGTGTACTATTCTTTTCATAGAATTGCCAAGACGAGATGATAAATGGTACAACGAAAATTATTGTGTTCCCAAGAATAATAAAGGCTATTGGTGGGTAAAGTAACGAGGAAATATAGTATGCTCAGTCTTGTCTTTCTACATTTAAGGTATGTTGTAGTTTCATCAATGTTTTTTTTTATTCCACCATTATCAATCCAAACCGGGAAACTTATAAAGCACAATGACAGATACTCAATAATATCATAGACGCAAACATAAAATAGAAGAGACCCATTATAAATTGCCATAAATATGCTGATATGAAATTACAGGTTGGCCAATGGGTCCACCTTGATATCAACACCTGCATCTTCGTCTGTTTCGATTCCAACCTCTTCCATAAATTCTCTAGGTTTTTTGGGCATATGCTCTGTTATAGTGTCGAAAATATCCTTGAACATAGACTTGCGCTTTTTCCAATATTTACGATATTCGTCATAGGCCTTGTCGATGCGTTCCTTGTCTTCGGCGGACATTCGATTGTCTCCTGACCGGAGCACTTCCAAACGCTCTTCGAATTCCTCGTTTTCTGCCGTTAATTCTGCTATCCGCTTTTCCAGCTGTTCGTTGGTTAAAGAACTGTTTAAACCGCTCAACTCTGTTGTTGCCAAGGAATAGTAATTAAAAATAGGTAAAAGTATGTGAGGGTTAGTCAACTGAAGCGGATAAGAACAAACAACGGAGACATTGGCCAACCGGTACTTGATTACTAAAGCCCATTTCACAAAAGTTGTCCAAGGTATCAGTTGACACACGACAAGATCTGATGATTGTAGTATACGAAAAAAACACTTACCTGTCGTCAGTTCTTTGGTCTCCTCTTTTAAACCAGCGAGTTCGTGCTTAAGCGACTCTAATTGTTCGTCCATTTCGACCAGTTCTTCCGTAGAGGGTGCCTCTTGGTCGTCCTGTCGCGCCACGTATACCGACTGTTTACCATAAGTCTTTCCGTGAATGTCACTTCGTTCGTGGAGTTGCACCAGTGCCTTTTGAATGGCACTCTTGGTTAAAGCCCCGTGTAGATTATTGAAAATGTCGGTGGCGCTGTAAGGACGGTTGGTTTTGCGAAGGTAATTGAGTACCATTTGCTCGCCGTCACCGCCTTTGGCTTGTTTCTTTTGGGGAGCCATGGTGGGTTATAAACAAAGTAGGGTGGACGATTATGAGAATAATGCGGGAAGTGCTGAGCTGAAGTAAAACATGCAATGACGAGGATACGTTGGATTACTGCTTCGGGGAATCAGGTCAAGTCAATTGTCAGGCATTAGCCAAGCATGAAAAAAAAACAAGTAAACCGGTATGGAGTGTAAATATTCAAATGAAGGAGGTAATAATACGGAGGAATAAAAAGAATGCATATCCGTGGGACAGCATTTTTTATAGCAAGTCAATCGCCTTGCATAAAGGACAAGACTGCGGCAGGCTCTGACCATTTCGATCAATGCGTGCACTTTTCACACTATTGCCCTCATTGGATAGTTGCACTGGCTCTAAAAACCACACCTGTGTTTATTTCACAAGAATTGCCTAGAACAACAGCAATGGATTTCACCTCAAGTTCCGTAATACACTTCACATCCAACACTATTGAGAAGTCTTACTTGAATACTCCAACCAACTCCCTCGGTAATTTTTAGCATTTTGGAACCCCAGTCGTTTAGCAACTTCCATAGCCTGACCAGAGCGGGCCCCCGATCGACAATAAAACACCATTAGGTCGCTAGCCAAAGGTTTCTGAAAGCCATAGCGTTGTTTAAACGCCTGGTCACCCAAACCCAGGGCCTCTTCCACCTGCCCCACCGGCAAGACATGACTCTTGGGTATTACACCCGTTTCTTGGATTTCACTAGGTTCACGTACGTCAATCACCACCGTGGAACAGCGCTCCGCCAACGGATCAATATGTCGCAGGATATCCATTAGTTGTTCATACTTTACAATGTCACCCGCAATGGTGTGAGGCGACGATTTGGTATTTTCTTCTTTGCAGAGAACTGTAAGGGACTGGAAGCACATTCGGCGGCTGTTTGAGAACTGTCGGGACCAATGCAACGCAGTTGGAGTGAGAAGGAGGGAGAATTGACCTGGTGTTACGGGGTCGAGTTGGCTGGCCTTGGTTACGTTCAACCAGGGACCATGTCGAACCATTGTGCAGATACAAGCACTGGCACGTTGGGCTCCGAAAGTAGATGGACGTGCCCACATTGTACAATACTTTAATTGGCAATAGGAAAAGGTACTCTAAAAAGTACAGAAAACAAAAACAATGTGCACCGCTTTTGAATAATGAAACATTATTGAAAAGTGCACAAGTGCTCCCTGGTTAACTACCCGTGGCTCGCTGCCCACCCACTCTATCCCAATATCCGAAACGTCTCACATGAAACCGTCTCACGGTCTTCACCGGCAAAGGGTTTCACCATTGGTTAGATGTAGCTCGGAGTATCTCACGTTTATAAACAAGGTATCCTTATACGACTTTAATGAGCTTTACCCAAAGATGAGAAACAACAAATACTAAAACATATTCAATCGTATGTTATTAAAAGGTTTGTTTGTATGGAACTAGAAAAAAATAAAAATAAAGCAAGACAAATGTACGAATTGAATCATCGTTTCTCACGAATAAGCTAGTTTTTTTTTTGGTCTTATACAGATATACTTTCCAGTTTACAAAATATATAAGGGATTCTACAGCAAACCGAATGGAATAAAAATCACCCAGATCAAATTATACTAATGGAAACACTTCATTACGATGAGATCTACGGGGAAAGAAACGGATTTTCGTCGGCCATTGACGACGTTGTTGGATCATGGTGACTTTTACCATCCTGACCCATTGATGAGGGATGGGAAGATGATGCAGAGAGTGTTAAAGGAGGAGGTGGTAAAGTATTCATCGTTATAGTATCCACGCCGTGGGCAATAGTAATATTAGTTTGGGGCTCACTTGAACCTCCCAATGGATTAGGGGTACTGTTCACCGACACTCCACCATCCAAACCAAGCTGAGTCGGAGTGTTCAAGACGCTACTATGGCTCTTGTCCTCACCCACAGCCATCAACGGTGGTGTGGTATAAGCAAGATCAGACATTGCCAGCCTATCCCCATCTCCACTGGTGCTATTACCCTCTTGACTACGTTTCCAGGCCAGATATTCCGCAGGTTCACCACCCTCTGGACAGAGTTCCCGCAACTTGTCATGAAACACTCGTTTCATCTCACACGCATCCACGTACACCCAAGACCCTTCCTCGTTAAATGTACAAGCGTTGTGGAACATCAGGTCAACATCTTCCACAAAAGCCTCAACCGATGTATAATAAGCCGAGCGCATACGTTTACGGATCATATTCATAGCAATAGGCTTACGAATAATTATGTAATATTGCGGGTAAATCCGTTTGCTAGGCAATTCCAAAAACAATTCATTACGTAATCGTCCGTCGGCTGGATCCGTACAATTGAGTATCTCTTCGTACGCTTGTTCAAACACGTGCGTCAGGGCACTACGGACGGTCGGGGGTAAGGGGTCCACTTCGGTGGTTTTACGACGTTTATGACCACGACCTGGTCCACCTCGTTTACCCGAACCGGTGGTAGTGACACTATCCACACTAGCGGTATCGTCCTGGTCCACACGTTTACGACCCCGCGGTCTACCCCTTCCGGTACTTTCGGGTGTACCATCACCGCCATCCACCCCCGAACCAGGAATATCTCCTGTCATGGGTGTAGCTAATGGATACTTGCGGGGTCGACCTCGTTTACGCGGACCTTGTTGGACCGGAGTAGTCACCACCGACTTGGGCGTTGCTGCACCAGTTGGTTCACCATCGCTATCGATATCCAAAGCTTGACCCGAACCGGCCAGAGCCGCCTTTTCGGCCTTCATCCGTCGACGTTCCACCCGTCGCATTTTAGACTCCCGTTTCTTCTGCACTAGTTCGTCAATATCCACGTCATTTTCTAACGCCTCCAACCACTGTTCTTCGGAAAGAACGTCGTCGTACATGACCTGAGTTTTTACCCGATTCTTACGCTGCAAATTGACCAATTCCCTTTCTTCAGCTTGGGCATCGTACTCTTGGAAATAGATGGTGGGTACTTCGGCTTCGGTAAATAAACGATCTGGTGGTGAGCCCGTACCTCCCTGACTAACCCATTCCTGCTGGGTCCGCTCTTTCCGTTCCTGGTCCATCCTCTGGAAGATATCCAGTTCATCCGGACCACGGGCCAAGATCCTATTAATTTCTTCATTATCGAATACGCCTTCGTCGGCTTCAGTTTCCTCGTTATCCATTTCCAAAAGGGATCGCAAGTAAGCCTCCCGTTCTTCCGCGGTACTCTTTTGATCGAATTTACCGGCCTGGATAACTTTACCGTCCATGTCCAACTTGTACTGAGCCCTGGCCAAGATATTTTCTTCCACAGACTTTTCCGTAATCAGCCGTAGAATACGTACTTCCTTGGTTTGTCCAATACGATGGGCTCGATCCTGGGCCTGCAAATCCTGATGAGGATTCCAATCCGAATCGAAAATAATGACCGTATCAGCAGATTGTAAATTCAGACCCAACCCACCAGCTCGCGTACTAAGTAGAAAGGCCTGGTAAGGCGAATCGGGGGCGTTAAACACTTTAAGCATAGACGACCGATCCTCGGCTTTGGTGGACCCATCTAATCGCAAGTAACGCCAACCTCGGTACTGAAGGAAATCCTCCATAATCGTAATAACCTGTGTCATTTGGAAAAAGATGAGCACCCGATGTCCCGTGCCGAACAGTTTGGGTAGAATTCGATCCAACAGTTCGAATTTACCGGCCACCCGGTACAACGTATCATTGTTGGTCCGCGTGGGGTTCACATTTTGCTCTACTTCTTCAAAAACAAAGGGGTGATTACACAATTTACGCAGTTGCATAATGGTGTTGTTCAATCCCTTCATTCCCATTTTACCCTTTTCGTTTTGACCAGTGAACAGCATGCCGTATTTACGGATTTGATTATACAACACCGACTGTAAACCGGACATGCGACACTTGATCACACTCTCCACCTTGTCGGGCAATTCCGACTCTACATCCTGTTTCAACCGGCGCAACAAGAACGGACGCAGCACTTTATGCAGACGACGAATCACCAGTAAGGCTTCTTCTTCGGTGAGGGCAATACGATCCTGCCCACCGCTGTTGGCAAAGGGAGTATTGAACCATTCATCGAAACTGGTTACCGAGTCAAAAATACGAGGGAGAACAAAGTTTAGCAGGGCCCACAGTTCGGGCAGGTTGTTTTGCAAGGGAGTACCGGTCAGAATCAAACGGTACCGAGTGCTATAGTATTGGTTAATGGTCTGAGTCAGTTTGGATTTGACGTTCTTCATCCGATGGCCTTCGTCGATAATCATGTGCACCCACTTGATCCGACTCAACACCGGACGGTCCTTGATAATGTACTCAAATGTGGTCAACAGGACTTGAAAATTGCCATGTCGAATCTCGTTTTGTTGAAGGGACCGTCGCGTGGGCGGGGAGCCCTTGTACACTACCTTGCGCACGCTGGGGGCCCACTTGTCAAATTCCAAATTCCAATTAGGCAACGTAGACAACGGCACGATAATTAGGAACGGTCCGTTTTGTCGTTTCTTTTCGATCAAAAAGGTAATGAGGGAAATGGTCTGGATAGTTTTACCCAACCCCATTTCGTCGGCTAAGATCCCGTTGAGTCGGTTATTGTACAACGATACCATCCATTGTAAACCCTTCAGCTGGTAGTCCTTGAGGGTACCACCCACCATGATGGTCGGTTGTTCCGTAATCACTTCCTTGATACGATGGGCGCTGTCGTAATAGTCGTTGGTTTGGTTCTCCTCGTAACTGTAACTTTCTTCGTCTTCCATCAGTTCGATCCCACCGCGCATCAAAGGGTCCGTATGAATGGTATCGGTCTGTTGTCGTTTCAGAGCCTGAGTCAAGGAGCCGAGATACTGATCGGTCTGTTGCAACAGATGAGAAATACGACTGTCTTTGGCCTGGTCCAAAAGTTTAAGATAGGCCTCTTCGTCGTTGGCCTTAAGAGCGTTAAGACGTTCCTTGGAAACCCGTTCGACACGTTTTTGTTCTTCCTTTTCCACGTGCGCATGGAACTGCAACACCGAGCGACCCATCTTAATCTGGCGAGTCTGGAGACCCTTATGCCATTGCACCAAAGACCGACCGTGTTGTACGATGTTGGTGAGCCATTCGACATGCCGTTGTCGTTCGCGTTTTTCCCGATCCAGTCGGTGTTGTCGTTCGAGTTTCTCCACCAGTTGGATATCCCGTTTGGACAATTTCTTAACCCGACGGAAAGAGGTACGGTCCTGCGCTGTGGCCAACGTTGTGGTTTTCTGCATGCCTTCCATGATCTCCCGGCGCACCAACTTTTGTTTTTCGAGTAGTTTCAACGATTTGAGTTCGATCAAAGCCCGCAATTTGGGATTGTGCGAAGTACTTGAGCCATTGTTGTCCAACATCATGGCGTCGGTCGGGGTGAACCCATCACCCCCGGCCAAGTTCCTGGGAAGTTCCTCCAATTCCTTGATACGGTTAAAGATGCGGGTGGCAATACGTCGCTCGCGTTCCTGAATCAGCACTTGTGGATCGATTCCGACAGGTACAATACCCGGTACGACCAAACGTTGCAATACGGACGCACCGTTGGGCTGGTCCAAGTACTGTTGGATTAAATGGTAGGGTGAATAGTAACTTTTTTCCAAGGCCTGGGATGCCGGATCCAGTACTTGTTTCCGAACTGCTTCCACAATACGCCCGGCTAACGTAGTTGGACTTTCCATGGCCTGACGCTCTTCCGGGGCGAGGTTAGCCGCGGTGGAAAACAGGGCTCTACGGACGTTTGGGGGAAGAGGGAGATTCTTGGAAATTAATCGGTAGGCCAAAATCTGGGTCTTCAACGCTTCCAACTGTGCTTCGGTAAAGGGAACTTCCCGGGTCTTGTTGAGGGCAGTCGATGCGGGTGCTTGGGAGGGTACCGTAGAGGTCGAAGGGCCGTTTTTTTGAGGAGTGGGTTGGACAACAGCCGTCGTACTTGATTGTGCCTTGGAAACGCCATTGGTTTGCACCATGCTGGTGGCAGCTCCCGTCATATTCATATCACTCGACACAGCAACACTGGTCGGTCGAACCAGTGGTTGCTGTTGTTGCTTTTGGGCTTGCACCTTTTGCGTTACATGACGTACCCAATTCACCAAGACGGCCAGTTCAGGGTTCTTTTCCTCCGTTTCACCGCGGTTCTTGAGCGCTTGTATTGTTTTCAAAACACTCACGAGCTTCTCCTGGGCTACCATGGGCGTTGGTCCCGGTTTATTCGCCGGACTAGTCATACCGTCCATAGAACACGAATGGACAGGTGGACGATGAGGGCAATCCTTCTAAAGAAAGCCCACGAGATGCGGTATAGATTGTCAGAAAAACCAGTAGAGCACGTAAAAGTTGTGAGGCCTCGGTTAACCAAACGTACGTGAACCGATAGAAAATGTATTTCTTGGCACAAGAAATTACAGGTGGCCAAAAAATATTGTAACAATACAAAGTCGCGTTTGGTCTATGTAAATCTAAAGATGCACACGTGTTGCCAGTTGTACAACAGCGCACGTCCAAGAAAAAAAATATAAAAAATAGATGTAAAATAAGTCTCCACACAACAAAGTTAGAGCCGATGAAACGTTGGACACTCACGCGCCAATACACACGCTAGTAGTTTTTCAGTTTAAAAAAAATACCCACACCACATATATACACACGACAGAGAGGGAATATTTAGTTAGAGCAATATAAAAAAAAGGAAGGGGGTATATAAAACCTGGGAAGTCTACAATACGAAACCAGCAAGACAATACGAAAAGGTCGTTGACAAGACAAAAGAGAAATGGGCCTCAAGAGAAAAAAGGAAAAAGGAGGGAGATGAAGACGGGGGTAGGTGTGGGATCATCCTCTTACTGGGTGAATTTTTTTTGACCATACAGGGATAAATCCGCCAAAGTTGAGTGGACCTCTCACAAAATTCTATTGGTTAGATTGAAATTGTCACACCTTTGCCCCAAATCGCTATATAGGCGGAAAAAATATTACCCTACTATATTACCTGCCTTCCCTCTTGCTACTCGCTGATTGGTAAAGGGGGAAAATGTGGTAGGGTGGGACTGTATTTTTTTACTCAGAGGGCTGAGTTGAATCACCTGATTGGCATCTTCACATAGAGTCACGTGAGTTCGTTCACTAAGATGCTGCTGTTTGCAGTGAGAAGCCGACACATCTCCGTTGTGATGAAAACACAGTTTGCAATGCCATGCACAAGTGGTTTTGCGTTGGTGGGCGGAGAGCATACACAGCAATAAATAAAAACAGCAGAAACTCAGAATAATACGTATTAGTAGTTTACTATGGAACATCCAGACAATCACTAATACACGACATATCAAAACAATACCAGTGCTATTTAGTTAATGACAAACACACACAGTCAGATACTTACCTAACAATTCCCCTTGTAAAGCCACCCGAAGAGTATGACCCTGCCCTCGGAATTGAAGCATCCTGATGCCATCACTACACCTCCTCGGAAGAAGGTGAGATCATTGGACAACCATTTGAGAAAAGTGGCGACAGCCACTTCGGAAAATTATAAAAAGCCCAAAGGCGTTTGGTACTCACATTGACGCTTGGTGGGGGATACAGCTTATCAGCTATCCTGGTTAAGCCCCGCCGGAATTTCTCGGGGATCTTGTCGTCATTGCGGAGACCGAAGAGAAAGCGTCGAAAATTGGGAATGGTGGCAATGTCTCAGTTTCAGAGACGTACAGAAGTGGATTCACCAACCACAAACTCCAAACACTTACATGCGAATTACTCTGGGGTAGGTCATATATACACTTGATAATCTCCAGAGAGACCCGACTTACTGTGTGTTGGTGTGGTGTGGACCCCAGAAGACCGACGAAAAGGAATTAACGATGGGTCACAACCTTCGCCCATGATTAAACATATAATATAAAACAGCAAGAAGAGTGTTAGAAATCGAAATATTTAAACGAGGAGTTTAATCAATAGCCCAACGAATTAAAACTAAGATGAGCTGAATGTCAACACTGAATGAATTCGGTGACACTAGTGAAATTGAAGGTAATCAGAACCAATGATATTTACTATTGTAATAGAAGTAAAAAGGAGATTAAATCAGAATTTTCTACTATACGAACAGAACTTCGGAAACTGAATAAACTGAAATTACAATGGATTGGGTGCTCGGAATTACAAAAACCGAAAAAAATCACTTACCTTCTGCGGAATCAAAAACAGAATTTATATAAATCTAAAAATTGAATGAAATGAGAAATGTATTCTGAAAACTGTGTCCTCAGCATACCAAGGACTCCAAACCCCCCTAAACACCGGCATCATTTAACTGGGTTTAAATACCAACATAAATTCATCAGAAAAATGTAATCTGAAACTAATCTGATCAAGCATCGAAAACCATAGTCAACTTCACCAATGGAAGCTTGATTATTACTGATATCACCTTTTAATCGGCCTGTCAAACTAATATCCTACCATACCAGTAGTACAACAGTACAGATGCAGGATACCCACCACAAAGACTAAAAGGGGTCTGTTAGGTCCCAAAACATCGTCTTCTGAATAAAGAAAATTAGTTGAATTAATACCATTAATCATCACGAATTATGTCTGACCTTTTTTCGAATGTTGTGCTTCATATATTGCTTTCACCAATCTGTAGGAGATAGGTAGCTGGAAGTAAACTCCCACACCCCTGCTGTTGGTAGCAAGTCAAGTGCTGAGTCTTACTAATTTGATCATGTGAAACACAAAATTTAATATATCGCTATTTCATTCATTCATAGCTGCGGTGTTCATTTTCATAATAACCAACGAAGCATAGAGGGTTTATTGCATCCAATGGCGGTGATATTAGTAGAAAATGCAATGATTACACAATAGCAACTGATAATATCTAAAAAAACAGAATAGTAGCTGATGAAAAATAAAGAGAAATTCACAAAAGAGTAAACACAGAGTAATTCGGCATAAATGCTAAATCCAAATAAGTTAACAATCAATCAATGTAAATGATTGTAAAACACACAAAGTGGAAAAGGACAACACAAACAGTAAAAGAAATAAGAAAATTTCAACGAATAAAGGTGGGCCTGGTGAATATTACAACTTGAATTACAATTCAATGGGTGAAAAAAGGTAGAAAAAATGACTAAATGAAATAAAAAGTAGAATAGTGGGGGTGTAGGAATTGCAAGAGTTTCTATATACCTGTGTGAACAATAGTTTTGGTGATTTGATCACATATCATTTGATAAATAACTGTTGGTGGTAAAGTAATTACACCGAATCAGAGAAATTGCAAGTCCTATCAATATATTTTCAACACCATCGTCGTCACTCAAACAAAAGGAGAGTTAGTTGGCACCAAAAAAATCAATTCAACCAATTAAAATCAATAGAGGGACCACCAAGTTTTACTTTTAAATAATAGAGAAGAAGGGATTAATACATGGGCGTCGCGTGATTGAGTTACTGTACGTTAACGTAAATTATGTGGATAACCTTTGTACAATGATAGGAAACTGGGCTAATGTGATATTGATCACATATTATACAACAAATTGCTATCAAGTTTTTTTTTTAAAAAAAGGCAACATTTATGATGATGCATCATCACGATCCCGTCGTCGCTTCTGGGCCAATTGGTATGCAGCATTGTAACGCAATGCCTGGGACTTTTTTAACCACCTCAAGGCACGTCGATGTCGACGGGAACGCTGATGTTCTTCCCACTCTTTGGGACCATTTAGAAATACTTCACCAGTAATTGAAGCCTCGCTACACTCGAAACAACGGTACTTTTTCCACTGGTCAATATCTCTACCGTAGGGATCCTCCGTCTTGGGATCCAGGTACTGCGCTGCTTCGGAGTACACCACAACGGGATCGGGTAACTCCGTCTTACCTTGTACAAACTGTCGAGCAATATCAATTCCTTGTTGTCCTACAAGTTGATGCCACTGATCTAATCGGTTGACATCCAAGAGGTAAAACCCCGCCGAGGGTACTTCCCCGGTGGCACTGGGGCGGGATGGCTGCTGGGCTAAGTAAAGAGGAATCATTTGGTTTTTAATCCAACTCCGCTGCCGTTTGGCGTACTGCCGAGTGGCAATCTTCATGCGTTCCAAACACTCGTCACGCAGGGCGGTGACCTTGGGATGGGCTGGGTCCTGGATGCCCAAACGGTCCAACTGCTGAAACAAGGGTTCGAATTCCTTAAGCCCAATAGCCTGCTTAATACCCCGGGTGTAATCCCCCCAATCCCCCGGCAAAGTCTGTGCATTCTCAGGATCCGACTGGTTACGGTAAGTCAGCAAGGTACGAATTTCCTGGTATAATCCCCGTCGGACCATGTCATCCACCCGTTGGTCCAAGCGTGGGTTCAAATTTTGGGCGTGAGCGTGGACCCAGAAGATACAGGTCCGAAACCGTAACCTTTGTTCCTCGGCGGTAGACCGCTGACTCTCACGAATCCACTCGCTATGACGTCGACCTGTTTGGGTGTACACTTCTAAACTACGTAAAAGCTTCCGTCGGTCGTTGGGGTGCCACATCTGGGCCATGGTAGGATCCACCCGTTGCAATAACCGGTATAAACCGGTGTTATCCATTTGTTGCAGTTGGGTCACATCGTACCCAAACGTAGGATTCACCGATGAGGAATTCGGTAAAGGTGAAGGAGACCGTGACTGAGAGTCAGGTGAGGCCACCAACGACTGCCTCCACAAAACCGCCTGAACGTAGTAATGGGTACCACCCACCAATATGGGTAACTTATTACGCGCGTGGATATCCGCAATGGCCCGTAACGTTGCCTGTTCAAAGTCTACTACCGTATATTCTTGGTCAATATCCACACAGTCCAGTATATGGTGGGGTATATTTTCCTTTTCCGTTTCCGTCACTTTGTTGGTAATAATGTTAAAGCCTTTGTATATCTGGATAGAGCGTATTTCGAACAACGTCAAACATAGTCGTATGCAGAGAAATCAAATAAATAATAGTGAAAACAAATCAAGGCCAATGTTGTACCTTGGCAAAACCCCTCGCATTTGGTGTACTATTTGCGTTTGAGTACTTAGTTATCAACCATTTACCTGCATGGCATCGGCGTTAATAATTTCACCGTGTAGGGATTTGGCGAGTTCAACCGCTAGTTTGGATTTCCCCACTCCGGTGGAACCGATAACCGCAATAACGTTTTTGAGCATGTTGTGTGGGCTCACTTGGGCGAACAAAGCAAGTGAATTGTTCCAAAGAAAAATTGTATAAAAAAAAACTAAAGAGAAAGTAGTGTAAATTGACCGAGTAACTTTTCGAGAATTAAAAAAAATAACACCCATACGAAAAATAAAATAAATAAAAAACTTACTTCATTTGGAGCACAATGGTAACCCCCACCTTCTCCATTCCACATTCTTTGGAACCACTAAGCCGCCCTCGCCTACTTGCCCGATAGTTTCCGAAAGGATGAATAGTACCTGTATAAATCTCTAATACTTCACATTAATAACGGGACCGAGTATATCATTATAAAACCAATTTCGATACTTGAATAACGAGTATAATATGCTTTATTCGTGGCCAAAGGAATCCTTAGGCAGGACATGAAAACCCACTTGGTTTAGCAAGAGTTTTAAGCTCGGACAGGGTTAAAGTCCAGCAAGTCAATATCGCCTTCTGTATGTTCCGAGTTGCAGAATTTAATCCAATCAATCTCTAACCGAAACGGGCCCTCACGTTTATCTGACAAGGAAAACCCGACTGTTTCTACTTTTTCACGATACATTTCCACCTGTTGTGAGACGAAATTACCGTTGTTGGTCAATGAAAAATAGCGAAAAGGTATCTAGAGGGGTTGAATTAAACACTCACGGCAATTCCATCGGAAAAAGCGGCGCCATATAGTCGTTAGTAAATGTAGTACTACAAATTGATTGATAAGAAGACAATAATAACTCGCTGCTACTTGGCTACTGGACAGGTTAAACCACTTGCCTCTACTAGCAAACACGACTTACATAGATTGTTTCCCATTCCCCGGGCGTCCTTAAAAAGAGACGATGTTGATAAATGTCAGTCTTCATAAAACTGGCCGACCGAATGTTGACGAAATACTTGCGCTGATCTCCTTTGACCCGCGCGCACAAGTAACGAAACGGTAGGGTATCCCAAGATTGTCCGCTAAATAGCGCCTTACTTGGCGTTTTCGTGCGTATTGCAGCGTAGCCACTCCGGATGATTTGCTTATCGGTGGGCAAATTTTGGGATAAGTGTCCGTGGAATACCGCTGGGTAATTGTTAATAAATAAAGAAAAGCGTTGAACATAGCAATGGTTAGTTTCATTCTTTACGTCTGACTCAAGTATTACCGTCCTTCCTCGGATAATGTATGCCAGAGAGATACCTGACTAAATATAACATGTGTAAATTGAATAACTTACCGGTATTGCGGTCGGTCAAGTCAAGCTTAGCTAACGAAAACCCGCCGATATCTTTATCACTTCCTACAATCCATCGTAAATCAGTCTCTTTGTGAAAGTTTAGGAGGAGCAGCTCCTTTTGGTGATGTAAGTAATCGAATGTTGCGGCTAACGGACCGGAAATTGGAAAGTGTTCGTAGGTGACCAACCCAAGTCAATTTATTACCATTCTAACAAAAGCGTTAGCAAAAACTAAAAGGCATTGTCACATTCGATTCCGTTTAAAAAGGGAAAAATATACTGCTTTTCCACCCCCAATAGTTGGGATGAATCCAAATGCTTGAAACCACCCACCGCTTACCTTTTTTAACCTCGGCTCGGAGAGCACCCACAGCCCGGGAAATCAAACCAGTTAGAGACATGACGAAAGGCAGTTCGGGATCGTTACGATAAAAAAAGTATAAAAAACGGTCAATGAACAAGAATTACACATGCAACAATGGTATAAAGTAAATTAGTATAAATCACACAGTGGTATTTTCAAAACAAGCAGAGTGCAGCCTTCCCATTGCCATAAATGGGACGCCCTAAAAAATATCAGTAGATAATAGCCAGGCCCACAACTTGCTGTAGTTAAACCACTTTGTGTATTACTAAGTACGTAAGTAGCACCTATCTTTTTTAAATAATATTGACTGTGGTATGAAGAATTCAGTCAAAATTCGGGCTATCGCCTTCCATAACTGTTGGGGCTGTGTACAGACGTATTTACGTTTACGAGGGTCTTGACACACATTTCTCTTGACCAATAAAAACCCCCAGATCTGTAAGCTGAGGTTGTGTCGCATGTGGAAATACTACGTACAGTTCGGTTTGTTGGTACGTTAAGTATCCCGCTGGATTCATCCCTGAAAGCTCGTCCAGATACTTAGGTGGGCTGGTGTTGGAGAAGAGTGAAAAAAAACCCACAATTGATTGTGCTGGTTAGCCTTAACAGCAATCTATGTAATATTCACCCTTTCCTTAATTTACATAGCAGTGGCATCATAAATCTCGGCCGATGGTTGCTTGATAATGCCATTACCATCTTCATAGGTATTAGTGGATAAACCTCTCGAGCATCCTATATTTTCTAATGGTAATAATGCAATGTAAATATGCCTGCATCAATGTTGTGCCTTATGGAATGAATGACATGCAAATGTAACTAATAAGCAAGTTTAGATAGTTAATTTGTGCCTATACTAATTGAACTATGGAGTTGGTTTCTAAAAACGGCAACCAATGTTACTTCCTCTGTGGTATGTGTCTTGACACATCAGAATCAAAAATTATGGGGATTTCCGGGGAAGATTAGCCACCAAATTATAGCGTAAATTTGATAGTTTTGGCTAAAAATAGATTATAATTAACAAGGAAATGATCCATAGTTTATGCATGAACGCCATCCAGTTCGAACTAGGAAACCACCAAAATGGCAATTATCTTTCCAAATTCTGGAAATAAGTTGGGTGACAATGCCGCCAGAATCCCGGATTTTCTTTATCACAGCGTAGCTTGCATAATCCTCGGCAATGACTACTTTCGTTGTGTTAGCCATACTAAGCGGTTGGTATTTAAGTGAGGGGGGTTTATGCAACCTGAGAATAGCAACAAGGGAGGGTGGTTCTGATAAGAACGCTTTCTATTGATGACTATTCACTCCTTTCGTATTCCTCTGTCTTTGATGTGCAACGGATCTTAAACTAAGTTTCGATGTGTTATTCAGAATAACAATTCAAGGTCAGTGACCAAAATCGAAAATATAGAAATACTAGCAATGACAGTCTGTTTACTGGTACCAATATGTATTTCTATACTAATAACTAGTCATCCCCTTTGCAAAGGTTAAAACAACGTACGAAGTACAACATTTAAACAAGCAGAGGTTCGAATTGGTAGCACTAATAAAAAAACATTTTATAAAAGTACAGCGTGATTATCCCTTGTTGGTATACATCCGGGAAGCTTAATGTGCTCTTGCATAACCGAACGTCACTCCATGTCCATTCGTTGCCGGTGTTTAGATTGTTACAGTTGGTTAGTCGCTATGTGAATTATATGCACACACGAATGTGTTAATATTACCTTGAATTATTGAGGTATCTACACTCATTTCGCACTACGTTTCTAGTACGTCATTTAGTTTTACGGCTATAGCGATCATGCTCTTACAATTATTGTGGGTTAAACTAGACACCCCTTGATTAACTCCTTTATGGTGGTAATGATATCTGGTTCATAGAATCAGTCCCTTAATAATTGAAATTGCAGCTACTAACTACCCACGGTTAAAGCTGGTGATGCAAGTATATAGGGGGTTCATTTGGCAAAGACTGAATCCCCAGAAGTCACTTATACTAGGACCGAGAAGGAGTCGGCGGTAGGTGTTCGATCTTATTCAATCTAAGTGTAATGTATTATCACATTTGATTCTGCTATAACACCTTGTCCAAAAATAACCACATAACCAAAACTAAAACTCTTCGCTGTTAATACCTTCCACCGAGTGGGGCAAGATACGTGCAAAGGATCGACAACGAAAGGACTCCAACGCCGTGATTTGGGCAATCGCAAAGTGGTACAGGGTGGTGTATTTTTATCTTGTTACTCTCTCTTCTAGTTGTACCATTGGGATGTCCTAATACGCCGGTTAAGCCAAGGATCCGCATCGTCGGATTAGCGGGAAGCTCATTTTCTTGAAAAAGCAAATTGAATTGCCAATATTGGGGTTTATTATTTCTTTTAATCATACTCTATTTATAAATTTGTTACCATTCGACAGTCGGTAACTCTATTTTTCGTGCTTCAGCTGGCTATAACCGGTAAATAGGTGACAACTACTATGTGTGAATGTAGCTTTAGTCTAACTATCCTACACTATCACCGACGGGTGAAGTCGCTTTTCACACTGATCTACCACCTCGACATACCCATGGCAATATATTTCGTGAAGCTCTATTCAGAATACATGGGAATAGATCGTATTCTGTCTACATGAGTAAAGGAACTTGACTTCAATCGGCATTGTCATTTTTCGCTATTCAAGACCGAATATGTATTAACAACCAATCATTGTCCGATGATTTTAGGAGACCCTAGTCGAGCTAGGGCTCACATTGCCAATGAACTTAGCAACACATCGCGTAACTTGGTAGTAATGGTGATAATAAAAACAAGCTATAGAAATCGGGAATTGACACGATATACAATGATCAACACCAGCAGCTGCTTGCATAGTTTACTTCAAATAGCATTTTTCATTGTCTGGCTTTATGGTTCTTTTCCTTATCCAATCCCACATCAACAAAAATAGCAAATAAAAATAGTGCGCAACGCCGTATATATCGGTGATACCAGTTCGTTGTCATCACGACCAATGCTGCTGTAAAAAGGACAAGGTATTATTTATTTAAAAAATGACACTGTAGCTCGCTAGGTACTACCCCTCTACCGGTATATTTCATAGATGGTGGTGTAAATAGTCCCATCTTCAGGAGAAACCATTTACGCTCACGCAGGGGGAGGGGTATGGTTATAGGGAAAGAAAGGGGTACAGGTATCACCTAGCAACTTATAGAATTGGCCTTAGGTCAAACCTAGAAATAACCAGATAAAACGAATGTATTGGATCAAACTACGATCTTCAAAAAAACATTTAACACGTCGAATATGTCATTCAATTCTAGGCTCTAGATGAAACAGGTACTTTCGCACAGGCCTCCCCAGTGTACTTCCAATCTACATATAATCTGAAGTAGTTCGCTCACACAAAAAATTGAGGACTAGTTACAGCGTTTGTGTATACATAGTCATGCCACAAGCGATACACTTGGTATGAACATTGTCGATCCTCGCATGCTTTTATGGAGGGAATGAATTTGAGTGTTCAGTTTACCTTGAACAGGAAACCTTGTGGTATAGTTCACCCTTGATGTGTAAAGATGGCTGATTGGAAGAACATGCACCTGTTCTATTCAAGCCAATGATTTTTCTTGTACATTGGTAACCTACATTAGTTACTAAACTTAAAATCGGAAATACGAAACCTATCCCAACTCTCACGGCACTCGGTACTCCCCTCCTCCTCCCCCCAGATCGGCTAAAATATTTCTCATTGTTGGTCGAATATATAAAGGCCAGTGACATATCTTTATTACCAACATAATTCGTCCATTATCAGGATAGCCATTAGCCTCCGCCTAATGTTTTATGTTTTATGACACTCCTGCTGTACACCCTTAATAATAATTTCCAGTAATTAGTTGTCAAGCTTATCGGCCACATCCTGTCCAAAATTTCCTAATATTTTTTTTGTTTCAACGCCATTTGAAAATGTGGTTTCCAAAGTCTGGTCTTCGTGTAGGTATGATTTGGGGATGGATGGCCTTTGTCGGGCTTCAATCCGTCTGGGCCACCACCACAGCGTGTCAGCCTGGTAAATGGGCGTTGACTTTCGATGACGGACCGCACCCTTCCATCTCATCGGAACTTCTCAGCTTGCTTAGAGCGAACAATGTCAAGGCTACCTTTTTCGTCGTAGGACAAAACGTAGAGTATTACCCGGATATTCTTCGACAAATTTACGCCGAAGGTCATGAAATTGCTGTGCACAGTTGGAGCCATCCCGATTTGACGACTCTAACCACTGACCAACTTCGGGAGCAGATTCGTTCTACCATGGATATCATCTACTCGGTCATTCAAGTCACTCCAACCTTGGTACGACCACCTTATGGTAGCACCAATGGTGAGGTGAAGGAAATCATGGATGAATTCGGCTTGGAGGAGGTCATTTGGAACGTCGATTCTAACGATTGGCGTTACGCTCAACAGTACAGTGACAGCTATGAAGCCGGGGAAGTCACTAAGCAAGAAATGCTCAATTCTTTGAATGCGATGGATCCCAGTACTACTGGAGTTATCAGTTTGCAACACGACATCCACCAAGCGTCGGTGTACACCATTGGTGAAGTCATCAATGCCATCCGTGCCAAGGGGTTTACGCTGTCAACCGTACAGCAATGTATTGCTGGTCCCTACAGACCTTCGACTACCATCTCGAGTACTTCTACTGTCATCTCAAGCACTCTACCCCCCACGACTTCTGATAGCGCCACTCAGACCACTGACTCCGATACCGCTACTATGACGTCGTCCGAGGATACTGTCACGGAAACCACTGACTCGGACACTGCTACTATCACCTCGTCCTACGAGAATACTGTCACGGAAACCACT
>JAOPJG010000420.1:0-24956 GCA_027478255.1 Dispira simplex | reverse complement strand
CAGTTAAAGTGGTTTTAGTTGGAATTATTTAGTTTATTAAGTTAGGAAGTTATAGTTTAAAAGTAATTTTATTAAGAAGAGAAATGGGTCTCCACAGAACCAAGAAGTCAGCCATGGGAGAAACAGCCAATAAAATTTCTGCCCTCAACCAACCTATGACATAAGCTACTGAATGCCACTACCCACATGGTTAGAAACAGGACTCAATGCTTTGGTAGCACATTTGTGACAGACTAACCTAACAAGAATGAAAAAGAAAGAGAGGGGAGACTAAACAGAGAATTATCCTCTGTATTTGGTATAAAATGAACTGTAAACTCGAAATTTTATATGTAGTAGTATGCAGCAGTGACTTTTGCCATATGCCATCACAATAAAATACCAGGCAGAGATTAAAGCTGGGTCAAGGAATAAATGGAGTTGAAAAAGCAAAGGATGAACCAAAAGTAAAGTGGACGTTCAGCTGGCTGAGCGTATTTATAGTTGGGATATCATGAGTTGGAAAGAAGACAGAGGAGGATGGGGTAATAAGTTAGGAAAGCAAGGCAGGTCCGCCACACGAAAATATCGATATATAACATGAGGCCTCTGCATCAGCCAACCAGTTGGTATCACAAAGTATATCTTCCGTCCCACTTTTCCTGATAAACTTGAAGAGTTTTGAATACAGTAACGGAGACAGATCCCTTCACCGAAACGAGGGTTGTTGTGACTGTTTTGATAATTAAAAGTGACGTTTGAGCTACACTATATCCGTCAAACCCAAATTATCAAATTTCAGGATAAGCAATTTTTCATTGTATCATTTTTTTAACGTGTAAATACTACATGGTATATCAGCCGAAAAAGGTAGCAGTCTGTGATGTATTGCGAAAGATAGCGGCAGATTATAAATGGCAGATACAAAACAGCGACGGATGAAGACAGAAACTAAAAAAAAATTGAGGCTCGGCTTGAAGAATGACACGCAAACAAGGTAAAGGGTAGTAATGTGGCTTTGCACCCCATCGGTTCACTCTGGTGAAGTTATCGTGCTCTGTGGTATTGGGATACGCAGTGCGTATGTCTATGGGCGATACGGTTGGGAAAGACAGCGTAACCAACGAATAAGCCAATCACAAAAGTAATCAATGGAGGACGCACTTTATTAGGATTCTTTACTGGAGCATGATGGGTCATCCCCGTTGGCCTTCTTATTGGATTCACTACTCGGGGTTCCTTCCGTATTGGTACTGTCCTGAGTGCCCGTGGCTTCTTGATTCAATCTAGTCAGTGCTGTTAAACCACCGGTTGTACCAGGACTGCCCGCATAAAGTGGTTTTTTTCCACCCAGGAACGATTGGCTAGCGGACCGATGTAGCTGCTTATGGGGAACAAGTCGTGGGGAAATCCGGCTGTGACCAGACGGTCGACCCACGATTTCGTTAGTGTGCGGATCCCGGAATAAAAAAACGTCGTCCTCTGAATCCTTGGCATCTACCTTGTCCCACTGCCAGTCTGACACCCCAAAGAATTCCCCTACATGTCGGGTCAGTTCTCCAGGGGTAGTGGGTGTATTATCTGCATAGGTACCCAGGAACTCCAACGGGGATACCCAGTTGAGTCGGGACATGGTAGTAGGGGTGAGCGAAGGGAATTTAAACCGTGAAGAAGTAGCCTCCTCCTCGTCGCCGATCTCGTCCGCGTGTAAGCCTTGGTATATCCGACGACGTTGTCTTTGCGAGAGAGGCACTTTGCCATCATCTTCATCATCCTCCAATTTGGCCTTTTCCTGGTCAAAGTTGGGGTAAATCTTGGGTGCGAGTTCGTTGATGAGATCGGTGATATCTTCCGACAGAGCCTCGCGGCGTCGAGCCAGTTGGCGTATCGAATTCGCCCCGAGGAGTAGCACTAGAAATAGGGGACGAATGGACCGGTAGATGACTAACCCGCTCTCCCCGAACCATAAGCAGGCGTAACTGAGCATGGGTAAACATACCAGGGTGAGCCAAGCCGCGTATATTGGGTGGTGATTCCCGACCCACTGCAGGGTATGTAACGAAGAACCAGTAAACCAGTGGGGCTGAGTCACCCGCCAGTACACGGCCATCACCGCGTAAAAGATATACAGGGCTGGAAACAGTACCAAACAGACCAGGATCTTCCAGGTGGCCAGTACGTCCCTGCCTTCAATTTTAACGGAGGATTTGGCTAGAGCCTCTTTAGCCTTTTTCTTACTAATGAGTTTCGCAGCGATAAAGATGGGTCCGTTCAATACCACTCCAGGTAACGCCAGCATAGCCATAATACAAAACCATGCCAGCCGCCAACCCAAGAGAACGAGGGCGTCGGCCCGGTTCAGGGTCATGCGTGGCACCTGGTGGTCCCGCAGTCCATAATAGATCAAGTCTTGATTGTACACCGCCAGACGCTCCCGGATTTCCTGTACGGCCGGATTGTCTTTAAAAATCATATACCCCTTAACGAACCGCCGGGTAAGTTCCACCACCTGCGCCATGGACAGTCGTCGGCCGTTGGGGCGGTAAAGACGACGTCCCGCCTGGATGAGCTGCAGGGTCTCATAGTCGGGAGTATTGATAGTCACACTCTGCAAAGCCTCGGAAATCTGGTCCAACAGCGCAGCGCAGGCCTCCCGTTTATGGACACCTCCTTCCTTGAATTTGGCCACGAGTTTGGGGTCGATTTCCAACGGGTCACCAAACTGGATAATAGCCCGGGAGCGAAATTTATGGGGGTGGAAATAATTAAGTCCGCATGGAACGATTCGGACGTTCAAATCCGGATTTTCAGCCATGGCCCCCAAGGTCATAACGGCCACACCTGCCTTGAGAGGAAGCATTTGGGCACGGTCGTGGGAACCCCCTTCGGGAAAGATACCAACGCACCGACCTTCCGCCATGGCCTTGTGCACTTCGTTGTACACGTGGCTTTGGTCCAAGTGGGGTCGAATTTTAAAAGATGTACCTTCAGGGGAGGTCAATGCCTCCAACGCTTCCAGGCTCTTAAACTCCCGTTTTAACCGTAATTCCGTGTCCGACAGGACCGCCGCCACCGCGGCCACCGCATTACCCGAAGGTAATGCCACAGAGTCACCAGGGTGTACCTCCTCCTTAAACTTGGTCTCGGTGCCCGTCAGCAACGTCGGGTTATGGTAGCGGTCAGTGAGATGCAAAACACCAGTCCCTTTGCGATCGCAGTCCTGGGCACGGGCCACTGCTACACAGCCGACTAAACGGGCTAATAAACCCACCAGGGGACGCTTCATGGTGACCTCAGCGGCCAGCAGGGACACCCGACGGCGACAATGCTTGAATAAAACGAGCGGATCTACGAATTGGTTATGATGCGGAGCAGTCACGAAAAACAGCGGGCCCTTGTCTGGAATGACGTGGGCATTGCGTTCCCCAATTTCCCGAAAGAAGATGCCAATTACCTGACTGAAAAACCAGACGGTAATGTCATAACACAGGTTAGACAACCAACGTGGAACATGTGTCATTGTGAAGGTATTGGGATAAGCCCACTACTACTAGGGACCATGGAAAGGCGTAGTAATGGGTATATGGTGTGAAATAAACAGCCAATAAAGCGAAGCAATAGAAGCGGAAAAGCAATAAGAAACAGAACAAAGAAGTGGAAAAAACCAGGAAGAGTACCAAAAGTATGTAGAAACTAGGGAAACGTCAAAAGGCGAACCAGGGCAATAGTATACGGGTAGTTTAGGGCGTGGAAATATGGGACAGGGGAGTTTTAACAAATTTTTGACATCCAGAGTTTCCCACCCGCCGCGGGAAGATACTTGTTAAGGTCAGCGTCGAACCGTCATCGTTTGGCAAAATGGTATGGATTCAGTACGGCCCTAACCACCCCGCTGCCGGACTGCTATATCTGAGTCAATTCTTGTATTTATGAAGTTTTGAAGAAAGGGATGGAATTACAGCATGACTCTGTTCCATAGTGCAGAATTCGAGCAAATGCGGCCAATATGCGGTATCCACCAAAGGCACATCCCATACTCGTAGATTGTTTTGGTTTAGCTTGGTTTGGTTGTTCTCATCCTTACGTCACAGTGTGCCCCTCCATTCACTGCCAGGGTTTGTTGTGCTTTCCTGTGACAAGTGTAGAGCAGAGTGGATGGGGTCAGTTACCCTTTGTGTACTTTTTTTTTACCCTTTTCGCTTTGCAAAGTCCTGTGTCGTTTACGTGGTCGCTGTGGTTGCTGTTGTTATCATTTTAGTTACCGTTTTTCATACGTTTCGTCGACCACAAACCCAGAATATTTTACAAAGGAACTGTCACCCATAACAAAACTCTTTTTCACAAGCAACCATTGGTGATGCACAAATCCGGGTTTCCATTATGCGACTCAAAAGTCATAAACGATTCTCCGGCCAATCCCTTTTACGTCCCCCAGCCTCTGTTGGACGCTGTGACCTTGGCACCGGTTGACAAATACTCTCCACTACCATCCACCGATATTATCGATCCGGTTGACCATCTTAAGACTACAAAGGAAACCATAACCGCTGCTGCGGACCAGCTTCAACAGCAGGTTCCGACCTCTGAGGTCTTTCATTCGGCTGTATCTCACCAGGCTGACCACCGACGGAGTGGCAGTGAAAGCGGAAGCACCAGTGGGTACACCACCGTCTCGGAAACGTTTGTATCGGGAGCCCATGTGGTCGACGACAGTACTGATAGTCACCTCGATAAATCTGTATTAGATGTTACCAGTGGCTCCCATCCGGATTCCACCGTAGACGCTGGTCTGCCCGTATCCTCCGTGACGTGGAACTATCCGACACGCCTGGTATATCCAGCTCCTTTGGCTAATATCGTGGTACCCATTATACCTGTCAGTCGATGGTGGCCTCCCGTGACGCAAAGTCCCGGTAACCCCTTTGATGTATCATGTTCCAAACGCGATAAAGTCATACCCGCTTTGACCAGCGAAGTGGCGCCTTCCCACCTTCCTCCCGTTGTGCCCACTTCTCCTCCGATGGATCCTACGGCGATCGCGTCGGCTGCTTACTTTGAATTTGAACCTAGTGATGATCTCACCATATCACAACGTCCCACTGATCTCGGCTTGGCTACAGATCCCACCCAATTTCCCAGTCAGCTCGAGGATTATAAACCCGCTGTCTTAGAACCCTCCTTGCCCCCTATGAGTGATACATTTGAACAAGAGTATGCCATCACCGCCGCACGTGAGCACGCCCAGGACATTTTCCACAAACCAGATCCAGTGGCGGATGTTGATCTGGCGATATCGTGTCCCTTTTCTTTTCCTAGCGAAATCACCGCTATAGATTCCGAAGGGGACACTCAGGCTACCTTGAAAGATTCCAATGAAACCGGGACCGGAGTGTCTGGGCCCAAAATGACCTCTACAGCAGCTTGTCCGCCTCTGCCGGGCGCAACATTGTCCTCCTTAGGCTGTGATACTAATCAGCTTAGTGGTCCTACTGCAGTTCCTTCGCAAAGCTCTACTGAATTTCCGTCACTCCGGGCAGTTCCACCAATTCGCATGGACCGTGCTAGCGGTGGTGGTACGTGGAATGTGAACGATCTTGCCAGCCTATTACCCAAACGGTTGCTCCGTGCCCTCTCCCTTTTCGACCATCAATCCTTTCCGGCAATCGTAGAAGATGCGGATAACAACCCTTTTTGGGTTTCTTCCCAGTGTTCCCAGACTTCGACTGCGGTAACCAACCATTCTTGAAGAGATGTCTTTGGGCACCACGAGTCAATAATTCTCGGCGAATTTCAGCTTATCCTCAATCACCCTACAATTTTATTCATCACACTGTACTTGTTGCTATTGTTCACCGTCTAGTTCATACGCATATCCCCACTAGTTCTTTTTTTACTAGTGTACCTTATTTCTTTACCAATGATGATCACTACTATAGATTTATACCCGTAGCCTTTGCTGAGTGTTATTTGGCCCACTTTATATGGCGAACATCCTCTCCCCTCTGCGCTGTATTTCTTTCAAAGTCAGAAATTACCTTTCTCAACCCAGTTGCATGTTTGGGTAGCTTCTTTGATAGCAATGTGTCACACCCAAATTTCTTAATTGTCTTTCATAAAATTTATGGAATGTAGATTAGCTAATTGCCCTAGTATAATAATACCGTGGGGAAAAACGATAAGTCAACGCACTATGACATAATCCAAGTACCCAACTTGTACAACGGACGAGATTTAGCTTTGGTACTCCAGAATAGCCAATGCAAATCAGGTGAAATGTGTAAATATAAAAAAAAGGTATTGTGTTATTGTATTGAAGTAAAAATATAATAAAAGAACAAGGCGCTAGAAATCGCCTCCCCACTCCCTATCAATAGTATATGGAGAAGGAATATGGAATAATATATCGCTACAAGTCTGATGAATTCTGGTTTTGCGGTGCATTGTTGAAGATGGCCGTCTTCATTTTAGCCAGACGAGCACGTAGGTCTTCTACAGTGTGACCATGCACGTGGGAAAAGGGGCGAAGTTGGGGAGCTTGACCCGAAGCCGTAGGCGGGGCTTGTGAAGGTGCAGGCGCTAAATTGTCCGACGACGGTGGAGGATGGGGGGAAGCTGACGGTTCTTGGGACAAAGGCTGAGTCCGGGCATTCATCAAAGTCGGACGGTCCTCTGAAGGTTGCGTTGGTGTGGCGGAATTGACCTGGTTAGAATGAGAAGCATGGTAACCTAACCGTTGTTGCCACTGGTGAAGATTTCGTTTGTAGACTTCAGGAGAGGACGGTTGTGGGATGGGCAAGGAATTGGGTGGAGGGGGGACTGTCTGTGAGACTTCTGGTTCCAACACCCTCGAGGTAGCTGGGGAATGTGACGGCTGCATCGACAGAGGTCGTGGGCGATTTATCTGCCGTTGAGTAGTGCAGATCGAATCACCAGCGCCAGTCCCTGTAGTATGTGGATCAGCTCCACCGCCTATACCTTGTATGCGCGATTTGAGTAAATTCAGGTTATCGCTTACAGTGGCCAAAGAAACCCCCGCTGAGCCCGAATTATAATGGTCCACGTCGCCGTTCGAGTCTAATCCGCTCACTCGGGAGAGTCCCGAAGTAGTCGTCCGCGTCGAGGAGCCCGACCCCAGGATCGAACAAAGGTACTGGTACAACGGCGAGGCCTCCTTATCTGGCAGACCGTCTAAATGATTAAGTAGATCTTCGTTGAGCACCGACGCCAAATCGTACAATACGGATTTCACCGTGCGGTAAGGAATATCGCCAAACATAATGTTATTTTCAATCCGTTGTTTCCACATACTGACAGGCCATGACACAAAAAAGTCATTGACCGTTACTACGAATTCGTTCACCCGGATCAGTTGCCGACGGAGATCCTCCCGTAAACGTTTAGAAAGTTTCCACACGCATTTCATGGTTAAATCGGCAAACATACTCTTTTCCTTGGCCATTGGGGCCGATTCTGGCTGTAAATCCTGGCAAGCTTCACCCAGGATGGTAAACAGGGCGCTGTAGAGGCAGTTGGGGTCGCTGTTTTCCAAGATACGCATCACCAGCACGTTCATGGCCCGCGTCAAATGCTCGTTATCTTCCAATGCACTAAGACGAGGGTCTAGCAACCGCTGTAAAATCTCAAACAATAGGGCACGTAAGGAAGGTGCCGTCACACCCTTGCCCAATGCTGGTACGCTAAACAGTTGCATACAGCAGTGGATCACCCGTTTGCACAATTTGAATTGGGTTGGGGAAAAACTGGTGGGGGCGTGGAGGTTCATGTGTTCCACTTCCTGTCCGGCAGCAGGGTTCACCAAGGTAAAGGCGAACCGTAACTGCAGGGCCAGCGAATTAACAAACTGGTTGATCTGGGGCAACAGCTGATCCTTGCCCTGTGGGGTACACAACTTCTCCAGGTAACGCAAGGCCTCGGTACTGGCCGCGGGATCGGTGCTGGTGATCTGGGCCAAGATAACGTCCAGCATATAATCCTGGGTGCCCAATGTGGAAGAGGAAGTGGAAGATGTATAATCCGATTCCGACTGGGTTTCCGGCACCGCATAGAGACTGGCTGGCCGGATTCGGCCGGAACTACTGAGATTCGTTGCCGCGGGTCTACCAGAATGGGTCGGTCGAATGGTAGCTTGGGATAGATTCAATTTAGGCAGGTTGAGTTGGTCGAGATCTAAACTAAAGTCCCGACGCTGAGCCATAGTGAACCGATCTCCTGTGTTATGCGTAGTTTCCTCGTTAGTGACCATGCCTCCCACCCCATGGGCTTCCTCCAGAGTAGGCGACACCACACATGTGGTCCGCCCACTGCCAACGTGAACGGAGAGGGGCCGACCTCGCGGTTGTCCAATACGGCTGGCGGCCAATCGCTCGCCAACGCCACCGGGCCCAGCACGACCAGCGGGCAAACGTGACAACCGACTTCCCGCTTCGCCCAATGTCCCCATCCGGCGTGGCAAGCTCGATGTGGTGGGAGTCCCCGCCGAGGCCTTGTCGGCGGGCAACTTGGTACGTTTAAATTTTTCTTCTAATATAGTCTTGTCTTTTTCGCTTAACCGCCCCACTAACCCGAAGATACCATCCCCGATCTGCAGATACACTTGTACTAGGGCATTCAAGGCAGCTGACCGTACCGTAGCATCTCGATCCCCGATAAAGGACGCTGCCAAGGGAATGAATTTAGCCGGTTGGCACACCCCCATCCCATTACGTTGGATAATATTGGCTAGTTCTTCCAACGCTTCGCCCCGGACTCGCGCGTTTTTGGACCGCAACCCATAGTCGACCAAGTATTGGAACATGCGACTAACCGGGTATGTATGACACATGCGACGAAATATGGCGGTTACCTTACCTCGCACTGCCTCTTTGGGATCCCCAAATTTTCCGATAAAACTTGGCAAAAATATCGCCGCTTCGTACTCGGTCCAATGGTACCCTATGTCCTCCAACAGGGTAACCAAATGATCCAAAAATTCCAAACATTTGAGCCAGATACTGGTAATGGTATCCTGGAAACGAACGGTCAAGTATTTGAGCCACAGGTCCAAGTGGGCCACAATCCGCTGTCGATATTCTTCCCCACTGATTCCGGAACGTTGGGCTACACGGTCAGGATCTAACAGCGCCTCGTCGAGTAACGACATGGCCCGAATATAATCCCTGTCCTTGTGGTGGTCGGTACTGAACAGAAGGCGGTGAAGCGTAGGGTTAACATGAGGCTCCATCTGCATGGCCAGGGAGTGGACCATCTCCGGCCTAATCCCGTCATTACCCCACTTGTTAAGACCCGCGTCTTTGCGCATTCGCATTTCTTTGGCACGAGGATCACTGTTTATAATTAAGGGTGATTGGTCCAAGTCAGCTGGGGATGGGGTGGCCGCCATGGTGGGGGACGGGGTGGCCCGCCCAGATAACGTACCATGGTGCCCACCGGCGGATGCCAATGACGAGTTTAAACGGGAAGGAACACCCGCGGGTCCCTGACCACTCCCCAACCGGCGCCGGAGGGATAAGCGGGGTTGCAGTGTACTGCCCGTTGTCCCGGCTGTGCCACTTCCGGTTAACGTGTTAGACCGACGCATGTCAGCCCCTGATCCACTACCGTCACCGGAACGACCCGCTCCTAAACTTCCACCTTCGCGACGGGAGAACAGTTGGGCTTTGGTTAATTTCGTGGGGGACGATCCCGAAGCCGGTGGGGGCTTACGCGTGGTGCCCGCCGAGGGCGTCATCCCTGACGGCTGACTAGCACTAGAGACAGTATTAGCAGCGAGACTCGTCCCAGAAGTGCTATGGTAGGGTTCCAATAAGGCCATGAGGGATTGACGCGCAGTACCCTTGGCGGCCATGGCCTTTTCCTTTACCGTAACGTAACCTGCACTCTGCACCACAAATCTCAACATGGCTTGGGCAGGTTTTCGCACTTCCACCGACCGATCCTGTAAACACTCCAAGATGGGACCAACAAAGGGAGACAGATCCGGTAAATTTTCACCTTGACCACACCGTGCGACCCACCACTCCAACAGATCCTTGCGTAGGTTGGGTGAGTCGGTCATTAATACGGGGCCACTCAAAGAGGCCAGGGTATCCAAACTGATACCCGCCTCGGCGATGCTGGTCAGTGCGTTAATCCCCGCGGTGCGCACTTGCACTTTCTTATCGGCCAGTACGTGGAGAAGAGGCCCCACGATCGCACGGGCCTGCTTCTCAAACGGCTTACCCATAGCCGTCGCCACAGCTGCCACAATGTCGCAGGTGAGTGCGATCAGATTTTTGTTGGCATCGGACAAACGGGCTTTGAGACAACTCCACAATTCCCCAACGGTAGGTTTGATGCGGTTATTGGCGCTCCGCAAAATCTCCTGCACTTGTTCCAATCCTTCTTTGCGTAGTTTCCAGTTATCTTCACGAAGTTTGGTTACGAGTTTGCTATTGATCATGGGGGCAATATCTACCCGAGGGAAAATGTCGTCGAGAGCGTCACCGGCACTATTCCCAGCAGCAGTTCCACCAGGGGCACCGCCATCGTCGGCGGTTAGGGCGGGACCACGGGTGGGCGTCGGTGGAGGTTCATCCTTCACTTTGTCATACTCCGCTTCCACCAGCTCCAACGTTTTAGCATTAATGTCTTGGATAAGAGACATGATCTGCGGACCAAGAAAGTGACACAAGGTGGTTATAACGGTCACGGCACTGGCCCGGGCGCCGGCATTGGAACTGTTCAGCCCGATGGTTTTCAAGAAATCCGTCAGATTACGCACGTTTAGTCCGCCACCCACCCCGAACTCCTGTAGAGCCGAGTTAATCCATTTCATCGAATCGGCCAGGACTTTGGGGGATTTCTGTTTGGAGATGGGCGCGTATGCCTGACTGAGCACGAAAGGAAGAGAAAAGGTCTCGGCGAAACCTTCCAGCGTTTCGGCCGCGGCTTTCTTCAACTTGATGTCGCCCAGCTTCTCCGCCACCAGTTGGACGGCCAGGGCTACACTGGGACGCCCAAAGGATGGTACATTCTGAGCCAAAAATTGGAACAGCTGGTACACCTTTTGGATGACCTGAAAATTGGCCTCCTTGGGTCCGGGTTTCTTGAGCATTTGCCGAACAATAATTTCGGCTTCGATGGAGTCCGAAGGTCGGCTTTTCAGATCCTCCATGATGCCCTCCATAGCTGCAAGTCGGTGTTTCCAATTAGCGCTGTTCAGTTGATCCATCAGCTCGTCGTTGATGAATTGGGGGATCATCTCGGCCAGGACTTCGTTGTTAAACTTGTAACGGATCGGCTCGTCGAGTTTACTGGCCACAGGGGCTGGTACTGCCGCCGGTTTACGTCCTGCAGCAGCAGCTGCGGGAGCCTTGGCCGGGAGTCTCTCCTGTGATGACAATTTGGGTTTACTAGCCGGTGTGGAGGCTGAATTGCTGGCTGGTTTGGTGGCACCGGGTGGTTTCTTACGAAGTTTGGGGGGTAACATTGGTTTAACCGGCGGGGCCAAAGCTTCCAGTGCGGCTAAATCCGAATCAACAGCTGGTGCGGGTTTCATAGTTTTAGGGACACTGGGCCTTGGTCGGCTACTTGGTAGAACCCGCGCAGGAGGGGGAGCTATGGGCTTCGGCCGCACGGGTTTAGCTACGACAGTGGCGTTATCGAAGCACTCCATCACTTTGGTTTCCTTGATCTTGTCCAACTCACCCAAAAATGGTTTGAGGGTGTCACTACCCACGCATTTCATGAGATGTCCCAACATATTGGCACCTGCGTCACGCACATCGGTAGCTCCATCGTCCATGGCCCGCAATCCAATCTTAGTCACTAAATCAGGTAATTCACGTTTACTAGGACACTCCTTGATCACTTGCAAACACCGAGTGAACCAACGCACCGACTCTGCCTTGACTTGGGGGTTCTTGTGACCCATAGCCGTCTCGATGTCGCCCTGGATGGTCGCCAGATTGCTACCGACGGCCAGAAATACGGCGTCCAATGTGTTTCGAAGGGCTTGAACAACGTTGGCCTTTTTCTCCTTGCATTTTTCGATCAATGGGGACGTTACTACGCTGGCGTAACTTGCGAAATCATTCCGAAGGCCCTTGGCCATATACTCGATACAGCTGATCGCCAGGGTAGCCACAATGATATTGTTGTCGTGGACGTGTTTGGCGAGTAGAGCCATTAAAGAATCGTAGGGCTGCACTTCTAAACGTACGGTATTGACCAGTCCCTGTAAGTTCTCCATAGCAGCTTTGCGGTCTTTCCATTTGGTGGATTTCATGGACTCTTCAAAATCTTCCGGCAGTTTGGACAAAATTGGAACAGGGTCGGCGAGGTCGTAAGGATCGATGGCGTTACTAGATGGAGCACCTAGACTACCCCCATCCATGGCTTGAGCATCATTCCCCACGGCGATGTCGGCGTCGGGAACAGCGGCCGCCTCTTGTTCTGCTAATCGGGCCTGTTCGGACCGTAATAGCCGTGTGGGAGAGGCTGGATCGGCTGTGAGGGAAGCAAAGGCGGCTTTGAGATCGTTTTGCTGCACCGGTTTAAGTTCGCTTATATAAGGCAAAGTAGCATCCCGAATCCAGCGGTACACCTCAACAACCAAACGTTGAGCCTCCGCTCTTACGTTCTTGTCGGCGTGGGCAAAGATTTGGGGAAAAGTTTTAAGAATGGGTTTCAAACCAGCGGTCTGGGCACCAAACTGACAAATAATTTCCCGTATGGCCGATAAGTTGGCGGCCACCACTTTGGGCTGTTTGTGTTTTAAGACATTAATCAGCTCTTCCACTACGGGTTCCGCCACGTCTACCTCTACGTACAGCATCAGGGCCTCGAGAGCGGCTGTGCGGGTGCCAGCCCGGGTAGAAGCTACACATTTCTCCATCAAAATCGGTTGCACCGAGGCACGTGTTCGGGTAGGACTAGGAGCATTCCGGAGATAGATCAACAGTGTGTTGACCCCCGCTTCCTGCGCTGCGACATTGGTTTCGGCCACCAGTTTGGCCATTGAGTCTGAAAAGTCTCGAAAACGGTGCTCGTCGCTCACGGGATCCCATTTTTCTAATTCCTTTCCCAGCTCCTTGTAAGCTTCCATACGCACCTTCCATACCTACGAATTAAACGAGAAAAATATAATGGGGACAAAGGTGCGCAGTACCCCACAAGTGTGTTTAGTCACGTCCAGAACCATGACAAGTATAACCCAGACATATCCTCATATATACATTAGCATAACTTGTTATTCAGAGTATACTAGTGCGATACACCAGTTCAAGTCGGTATCTATTATCTAACACAATACACCCTTTCCTAACTATTGGGGGAGATTGAGAAATAACCTAGAAGTAGTATACACTGCTCACCGAGAAAAGCAGACTATGGAGTATTGTTTCTCTGCGGAATGCATGGTCTATACGGATTGTAGACTACTTACCTTGTGCGTTAGGCGAGTCTCCAAGGGTAGATTGTCGATATCTTCATCTTGGGTGGACATGTTCAATGTGACCCAAAACTAAACAGGCCAAGCCGTTGGTAGGGAGAGGACACCACTGGGCTGGTATAAAGTGTCACGCCAAGAAAGTACAGCCAAGCGAACCAGTTTTTCTAGGTCACCCAACGTCCACAATGCAGGGCTGGTTGACAAGCCGGGGGAGAAGGAAATGCACTCGAGTGGGTGAAGGGAGTTGAAATAGCAGCTAGTCGATATTAACAATAGCGACCGGTAAAGGGAAAGGGTTTAGGGAATATAATACGGTCCGGCCAGGAAGAACAAATGAATTTGTATGTTAGAGGTTGATAAATAGGCAATGACTTTTTTTATCCTGAAAATAAAACAAGGAAACCGTGATGTCGTTGGGACGGTTAGCCTTTTGGATAAACAATCTCCGCCGTGGACTGGGCTTGCGGTTCTGATTGTACCCATAACAGATGCCGTGGTCGCTTTTTTTTTTGATGCAGTTCAGTATTGCGGCCAGTGTTTGTTTCGGTCTGACCCATTGGCCAGCAACAGCCAGCGACGCTACTCAGAATTATCCACGTGACTGAAACGAATTATCTAGCTAGAAACGGTTCTAAAGTATCTGTATACGTTGGAGTAAAACTGGAGTGAACCTTCAAATTGACATAAGAAATTAAATGGACAAGGTATTCTTTTTTTTAAAAAAAAGATCATTATACACGAGACACTTCCCAACTCGATTACTGGAATCTGGATCACCACTTGGATTCTCTAAATAAAGCTATCATAACTTCGAAATGGTGAGACCAAAGAGGAAACCGTAAGCTACTCAATGCAGGCCACCGATAGCTTGTAGGTACTCGGTGGACTAAGATATGTATGACAATTTAGTTCAACAGATTCGAGGAAGAGAGCTCACAATGAGCCTCCCCCCATCCTCTTGATGAGATGGTGGATCACTTCCCTTCGCTGCCAGAGAGAAAAGCGGAATGGGCAGATCTCGGGATGAGGCCAGCTTGCGGACTATCCGCAGCCAACGAATTAAACGGATCGTAAACCTGGCCGGATCCAGATCTATTCAGGCCCTATGAATCTTCCTCGTCACCCAAAGCTAGAAAAGGAACTTTCCAGCTTGTGGTGCCGAGTCCCACTGAACCAATCGGACAGAAGACACCCAGAAAGTACCATTCATCTCACATCAGAAGCTGTACGATTTCACAAGCCGCTACTTATGGAAAATCAGATAAATAGAGGGCATTCCTCCCAAAAAGAATTGGCCTTCTCATGTATAATATAAATAAATATTTAGACACTAATCTGCTTGTGACGTTTATTATTCTTCTGTGTGATCCTGCCCGATTCTGCTACAGTATGGAAGATTGCGATAAAAACGCTTGGTGAAAATGTGGTACGTTGGCAAGAATGCAGACACCAATTCTGGATAGTATTAGTTTCCCACTCTAAAAAACATTTAATTACGAACGCAGCGGGATTCTTTCGTTAGTATACCGTGGAATCAGTGGCGGCCTTTGGCTATTGGGCTATTAATCAAAATTAAAGTTACCGGGTTTCTGTGACAAGATGACCCCAACGCAGAAGCTGCTTCGCTTCTGTTATATATGTGGGTGGCACTCGGGACTTTATTTTTATAATGAACATATACTATCCGATGAATCGGTGGACAATAAATACTAACATAGTGAACTGTAACCCTAACCCTCACGTTATAAACAGGAAGAGTAGAGAGATAATTTTTATTGAGCATAACCATGAGCTCACTGTTGTCCTCCCGCCCTAGCTGGTAGGGCGCAATGATGTATTAACAGGCGTAAAGGTAAAACGACAAAATAAACATGCGCCATTCCTGAAGAGTACGCTTGTTGGAATATGCATTCGGTGAAAGACCGTGTGGTCAGTCATTTATCCATTAGCCGACCTGGTCCTAAATTATCATTGTAATATACAAACTTACGGGTCTGTCAAAGGACCTCTCCACTCTGCTCTTGACAACAAAGTTGTGGCTTTCATTCCGGAAAAAAAAAGCAAACCAGGCAACATTGTTATTCGCGTTAGCAACTCAAAACCTTTCCCAGGTTCAATTGGTAATTTGTCCATTACCAACAGCAATATATTTTTTTCCATGCTTCGTGTACCGTTTACCATTCTTCTACTTATTGCTCCTCTTCTTAGTTCTCTTCTTTGTGGGTTTTTATTGTCTATTTGTTCTTATTCGCCGAAATTGGTTATTATCAGACGACGACTCATTCCAACACCATGCCGAACTCAAAATCGACAGCTGACCCTGCGGTACGTGAACGCATTCAGCAAGTTATACGCTACCAATTTGATCTAGAAATTCACCTTAAACAACACGAGCTAGCCATCATTGAAAGCGAGTTGGCCCGTGGAAAACGAACTTTGCACGAACTGGACGAGTGGCTAACCAAAGGTAAGCCTGGCCGGAACACTCACGGCCTGGAGTAACCCTAGTGAACGTTGTTACCTGTTCATGGATCCGCTTTGGCTAGGTCGTCATGGCAATTGGGGTTTGTCACAACATTACTGTGTTCCGCAGGGGAGAGAGGAGCGGGGAGTATATACTGACCGCGCAAAATTGGTCAGAAGGGGGGGGGGAGGGGGAATCTTATTGCGGTGTAATAGTATCGGGTTTGTATTTCAGAGACTAATTATTATTTTTTTTTTCATTCTAATCTATTGTTTACCCATAATTTCCATGGACCACGTGACCATGACACAGGTAAAATACCCACCTCGTACCAGCCAGCCACTCCAGGAAACATTGAAACCGGTGCAACTCTCACCCAACGACCCCAGCGGAAACGCCCACGTCCTAATTATCGCGAACCGACGTCTGAGCCAAACACCACTAATGCACATGCACAAATTGATTCCCTGGTGGTTCGTTTACCGGATGACACCCTGGTCAAAATGGCTTGTCCCACCTGTGGAAGATATAAATTCACCAGTCTCCAGGGATTTCTCAACCACACCCGGATAAGCCACGGTGTGGAATTCGCCAGTCACGAGGAAGCGGTACGTCTGTGCGGTACTCCCATGGAGGAATCTGGTGCCAGTGTTGCCCAGACGCCCAGTCGGAGCATTGCCGTGGCGTTACAGCCGAATTGGCTCACCGCGGCTAGCGACACTCCAGCGGAACCCACTGCAACTCCTGGACTCACTGCTAACACATTGCTGAGTAACCAGATTTTATCCGAAACCCAACGATCCCAGTTATCCTCTACATTGGATTATATCAAACGAAAGCCGGGAATCAAGGTATTCGAGGAAGAAGTGGACTTGGACTCTGATCATTCGGATGTTGGTACGCCAGCCACACCCACGAAGGAGTTTGTTTCTCAAAGAAGCCTTCACAAACCGGCCAAGTCTTTACGGGAGGCAGATGGGAGCAACGCCGGTGCTCAGACAGAGTCACCCACGCGGGAGCTTACTGTGGAAGAAGAGGCAGCACGTATTGACGCCCTCTTGATGCCAACTCATAATAAACCCTTACATGGTGCGGAACCTACTGGGTTGCCGTCGCCCCCCATAGTCCAGCTACCCGTGCCCTTTCCGCATCTCCAAGGTCGGGGAATTACCAACTTTCGGGATTCACGTTTTTACATTGCCAAACGTATTTTGGTGGGTAACGTCTCCAAATACATTCCGGTTGCCCAGCGGCCCAATGAATACCGGGATTCCAACTACAAATGGATGGTTTACATCACCACCCCTCGGGGAAACGACCACCTGTCGACCTTTGTGGAGAAAATTGAAGTTTTTTTACACCCGAGCTATCGTCCGCAAGATGTGGTAGAGCTCACGGGGCCCAAGTTCCAACTGACCCGTTACGGATGGGGTGAATTTCCCCTTCGCCTGCGACTGTACTTTGTTGACCCTCGTAACAAACCTATCGATATCATTCACCAACTCCAACTGGATAAAACTCACTGTGGGGAACAAGTACCAGGTCACGAACAGATTATTGATCTAGAACTCGATCGCAACACAAGATTTATACCCTCTCGTAAACCCACCCGTCATGACAATAAGAATCCCGGGAATACAATGGATGACTTGGAGAATTATTCCGTCCAGTCCACGGATGACGGTGTTCCGTTTGAGTCGGCAGTGGTCACACCCACTGTGGATCCTAGTGGCGTGCCCTGGGCAGCTCTGCCGTGGCTCTGGGTGGCGTCTGATTGGTACCCTATTGTACTGGATGCGGATGCCCGTAGCCGGTGGGAATCTGATTATCTAAAGTTACCTTATTCGACAGCGTCGGATGAAACTATATTTAATACGTGGTCGGTCGGCAAACGACAGGCAGTGGAGTGGCGACGTGCTCGATGTATAAGGGAATTCTTCCAAAAATTGGCATGGCATCCGCATATGTGGAAAAAACGGTTTAACAAGTATGTGGTGCTACACCGAGGCAGCCGTACCGACGAGATGGCGAAATCAACCGATCAAGCCGAACCTGGTCAACTTGCTAAAACAGAGGAAGCAGCCCAAAAGAATACCCCATCTATGACAGATCAACCACCCTCTACTCAGACAAAACCCATCCGTACGGTAAAATTACGCCGCACCACTGCCCAAAGACTAATACATGCAGAAATTGAGGAAGAACAACGGCTGGGACTTTTAGATATTTCTACTCGCACCATTTTACGCTGGTGCCGTACTCAAGGCCTAACACCTATCGTTCCACCTCCCCCACCTCTAGTAAGCCATGCCGAGCCCGATATGGATACCAAACCTGTGATGCCAACGACTTCAATTGAGTGGGGGCCAAGCGCCATCGCCAGCAATCCCACGTGGCCTCCCCTAATACCCAGCCCTGTTTCGCTTCGGGTATCGAAAATGGGTGATGCAGATTCGGTACCTGATAAGTCACAATGTAAACAAGAGGATTACTGTCGAATTTGTGGGCTGGTGATGGCACCACATTTCCTACTGCAACACTTGCAACCTGGACAGCGCTGTGATCGTTGGCAACGTTGGTTGACCAACTCTATGGGGAATTCCATCTCCCGTTGTGTGTCCCCTTCTGAGGTTTCACCAACTGAAATATACCAGAATTACGCGGCACTGCTGAAAAGCATCGCTGAGATCCCATTATCACTAACATCTGCGGATGATGTACTAGCCCACCCCTTACCTTACCCTACGATTTTGCTGGACACTGCCCATTTAGAAGGGCTGTTTCATGGTTCTCTCACTCCACAAGAATTAACAGGCTTACGAGAACTGCTGACCCTGTTGGACCGATTCCTGAACCAACCCATAAGAGCTGGGGAACAAGTAGTGCATGTCATGAATGGGCTGTCGATGGACGCAGTTCTCATGTTTTACTCATTGCTCACTCCTGCTAAACTTTGCGCTTTTCACCGGTTATACCATGTTCATCACGATCTACCCAGTTGGTTGCGAGCAAATGACCGGTACGATACCACTGATAACCATGATAAAGTTTCGATACTTAAAGTAGATGCCCCTACGGTGCGCTTTCTCCCGCTTGTCCAATACGCAGGTTTCATGGAATGGATTTGGCAAACCATCCGACCTCTCCCTATCCCTGGATTCATTCCCTTACTGCCATCGACAACTAATACCGATCAACCGTCGTCATTTGCTGCCCAGGAAGAAACAACGTCGGATTCCGATACCCTGATACATAGAAATGCGGTTGGATCTCTCTTGGCTATGGTAAGTTCAGTGGCATGCCAGTATTATGTATGACGGGGTTGCACTTTAACTCCCCGCCCTTCAAGAGCAATGCAAACGTCCGCATCTTTTATTTTTTACGAGTATGTAGTATTAACCATCCTATTTTTCTATTGTATGACCGTATTTATTGATCACCCGTCACTAGACGGTTCGTGGGTTTCTTAAAGACCTCATCCACTCCGCCGTTAAGGTTTGTCATGCTCAACATCCTGATCTTGATAACCCACCAATCACCACAACTTCTCAGCTGGATGAACAACCTGTACGTATGCTCGTTCCTATGCACGTACTGACAGCATGTTGTAAGGATCCCCAGCGGTTTGATTTTCTTACCCATCGTGGCTTAGGGATCAAGCACTCAAATTCTTAAACCCGGTTAATGATTTTTTTTATTTAAAAAAAAAGTTGTTTTGACCACAGCGTTGTAGCTGAGTGACAACATCTTTTCCACTATTATTCTTGCCTTTAATGCCCACGTGCTGCAACTTCAGGCGAAGGGGACTTCCATGGGCCACAAGTGATACGTTACAGACCATCTCAGGTCACATGATAAACCATTACACTGTAAACATCAAAAAAAAAAAATTTTTTTTTTAGACAAGAAAAAAATAAAATTAGAGTCCAAATTGGTGGTGATTACAACAAAACTGTTGGTATAAATAACACGGAGGACTTACTTTCCATTTAATGTTGTTTCATAATTTACTTCTAGTGTTTGGGGGGAGGGAGGTGTTTACTTGTATATTTTTTTTATAAATAAATACGCCGTTGACTGATAGCCTTTTTAGTCCACTACTGAGCTGCTGTAGGGAATTAGACGGGACGGTAAGTTTCCACAGCTTCAACGCCGATCGTCCTGCCTATGCAGCATGTAACGAACCTAGGCGGTGTTACAAAATTGGAGACAACTAAATCTCCACTTAATGTACGATGGAATTGCCCTTTTTAAATCCCAGTCGGGCCTGGACCTTGATATTCTTTACGGATCCCAAGTTTCCACTTGCTCCTGCTTGACTGGGGGGAAACGAAGGGTAGAGGGAACTGAAGGTAAAGAGGAGTATGGCCTCATCGGTCGTATGCTTTTTACTTTCTGGGGGACCGACACCATATTTCGCTTTGGTGCGGTACTCCATCGACTCATACAACACATACGTTTTGGCATATTTCTTTTTCATGTGCTATCATGTAACTAGGTGGGTCGGACATACTATCGTTTTCATTTATAATTGAAAGCAATTGATGTGTATATATTTTTTTTCTTGGTTTTTTTTTTAAAAAATAAAAATTGAATACCCTGAACAAAGGTCATCCACTACACCAATTAGATAACTTGTAACTAAGAACAGCAATGTAATGTTAGTTATCAAAGTGCGAGAGAAATACATCCAACCCTTACCTTTTTCTAAACGTTACCTATTTTTATGTAAAAATCCCGAAATCTCAAAGGTATGAAAAAAGTCAAGTTAACCGTCATTTGGAGGTTTCCACTTCATCTGTTGACCCACACTGTAAACATGTTCTAAAGTGCTCTCAAAATTGCCATCAGCGTCAAGTCTACGCCACTCTTCATACAAGCGCAAGGAAGCTACCGCGTCCTGTACACTACTGTGACTAAGTTGCTGGATGGATTGTCCCAATACACACCACGCCAAGAACTTGAGCGAAATATATCTACCGCGGTCCTCAAACCGGTAAATGTTGGCCGTATCAATAATTTGATCTGGGGGTACGGTAATATTAATCGTGCGTAAATCCTTAGTCAGACCGTGACCTACAAACACACATCCGGCGTCTACCAAGTACCGTAACTTCTTGTAGACGGTCTTGCGTGAGAGTAGATGTTTACGGGACGTAGTGGGTTGGAGATCCCCATCGGCGATACCCGAATACGTCGTAAGGTAATCGACCACCGGTACCGTAGTTTTGACGTAATCATCGATAAACGGTTGGTAGCAATGGGGCCCTTGACAGTGTACTACACTTACTCGCGCTAGACTTAGACGATTGGGGCGAATGATCGACCGGGTGCCGTCGCTGCGTACTTCAAATTGGGCCTTGTCCACCATTACGAATTCGCCGTCCAGGGCGCATAGGGTACCTTTGGTAAAGGGTAATTCCTCGGGGGTAACGGTCACCGCTTGGGTTTCTCGACCGGGTTGAGGGGATGTAATCAACACGTGCGGATTGAGTTGACAGGGTAGCCGCGCCAATTCTTCAGCGGCTTCTACATCAATACCTTCCCGACTCAATATCACTGTAGTGGGGGTTCGCCAAGGTACCCCGAATTGAAAAACTTCCGCTTCAGTAGTCTTGCGCACCAAAAAGTTATTAAATACGTACCACTGTGGAGAGGTGTCCTTTTTATCCTGACATTGGATATGGGCCACTAAATGCCCTGGTTTGCCTTCCTCCTTGACCTCGGAAATGATAGCCACCACCCGGTAAGTTTTAAAATGCAAAGGCAACGTCGACTCGGCAGTTTCGGGGGTCTGGCCCGGTAACGGTTTAATATCCAAACCTTCTTGAATGGAAATGGCCAACCGTGGTGGTAACCAACGGCCTTGCTGGCCAGCCCAAAAAGTCGCATCGTCGGTCAACTTTATCGCACAATTAAGGACAATGACTGGGGGGACCACCGTGCATCGTTTCACCTGCTGTTGGATTTGGTACTGGGTACACTGATTACACCACAACCGCATGGACTGTTGGGGTTCAACCGTGGCGTGGAACACCTCGGTAAACTGGGTACGTGGACCGCCTACCAGAACGCCCAACGGTTTATGAGATCCTGTGTCTGTGGGAGGTCTCCAACCGTACACGATACCACCGGTCGACGACGACGTTCGAGGATACACCAAGTCCAGAACAAAGGGCTGCAATTGACGCTCGTTGGCGTGATCATTGGGACAGGTGGAAATGACCTTGATATCCCACGTGAACAATTGTTGGAGAGGTGACCCAGAGGGACGTAACAAAGGTTGAGTTTCATCGGGGTTAATCCACAGACCTTGGGGGAGGGTCACGGCTGGTATCGACGCGGTCGGTAACTGCCACTCATGGTCGAACTGGCGAAGCATAAAACGGGTAACATTCTGAATCATGGCCCCGAAATTGGTATCTTCTTTAGGAATCTCCGGTTCCAACAGACCCAAGGCTGACGCTTGGGGGAAACTACCGAGTGCTTGTAAAAGATTAGACGCGTGGCAGTTGGTCCCCTGGGCGTCTTCCAAGGACCGAGTCAAAAACCCGAATTCGCACAATAAGCATTCATCCTGGGAGCTAGGTAAAGTGAAGTGAAACTGGGCCAACTGCTTGAGTATCGGTATATAGAACAGAGCCTGTAGCAACGGGTTGCAATAGCTGTTGATAATATCTGTTTCTAACCCGCTTAACCCGGTTTGATTGTAAAAGGCGAAATCAAAGTCTTCCACCCCGAATTTACTATACCGAATTTCCACTCGTTTGAGGTGATTGGGCATGGTTATACTAATCTGGGTTGTCGAGTCCTTAAAGCCACTTGGGACCTTCATGGTCCCTTTGGCATCTGAAAAGGATGAATCCCGGGAAGTGTGCTGACCTTTGTTTTCCAATTTTTGTTGTGATCGGAATTTGGGGACATCCGCCCCGGCGGGTTTATCGATGACTACTTGGTTACGGCGATGGGTTCGTAAATTAGGGGCATAACCAACAAAGTCATTCCATTTGGCCTTGCTCAATAGTATCGGGTCAATCGGCGGGGGACGTTTACCCACGGTAAATACCGATTGTGGGGACCAGCTAGAGAGCAATGGTTGGTCGTAGTGGGGAAGTCCGACATACGACAATGGTACATCACTATCAATATCCGACGAAGGTGGAGAGATGTTGGGCGGATAAGGTAAGACCAAGGGAATGGAGTGGTCATCCAACAGGGGCCAGTGTTCCCGTAGTACATCGCCCGGTGGAAGAGGGGCAGGGTGTTGGTGTTGAGGGCACTGTTCCAGTGGGGAAACTTCACACAAAGGTTGGGTTAAAGGGATGATACGTGCCATGGCCCAGCCCTCGGAAACTAAATTGGGAGTGGGGGAATTCGACCAGATATGGACGAACCCTGAGGTGTCACCAAACACCACGACTTCTCCTGTTAGCGCCGTGTCTACACAGGTTACATTGGTGTAGGCCGATACATTTAATTGGTACGCTGGGCCGGTGGACAGTTCCGGACGGCGTGCCGTGGAATTGTAAAAACAAAAAGCACCTCGCCTATCGGCCACCACCAAATCCAACGACGGGTGCCCCTGCATCGTCGCTAAAAGTTCCGGCGCTCCTTGAAAATAAAGCCCTTGGGGTTGAGCAGACTCATTAGAGGTAGTGTCGTATACCAAAACATTGGGCTCGGTCGTTACCTTTTGTGGCACACCCACGGGGTGTCTATGGGCGGCGGCGAAGACCTTGGAATCGGAAAACGTCGTAGCGAGGTTACAAAAAGGGGGAAGCGTAATGGTTTTAAGCGTAACCAGATTTTGTGGATCACGAATCCTTACGCAATGGGTCGAGGCCACGGTCATCAGTTGTTTGTGACAGCGGATACACATGACTCCGTTTTCCAGACCGAATTTGTGTTTGGTAAGGCCCTTTTCTAGATCTAAAATTAAGCCCTTGCCGCGAGAATCACTCACATAAACGAACACTGAGTCTAGAGTGGGGAGGCATGCACCGGAAAAGGAATAGTTACCGGACCGGCCGTCAATCTGGGCTTTGACTAGTCCCTCACGCGTCGTAAAGCGGACTTTGACCATGCTTACCGATATAACCCCGTGGGTAGACACTACCATATCCACGATGGGGTCCTCGTGCGCTATAAAACTGGTGTATTTAGTGATCGGTTGTGATAAAAGATACGATGTGATACGGCCCTATTATACGAAACGGATTCCACCATGTATATTTACCAAAATTGATGCCATTATATCGTAAAAAATAAGTCCATAGGGTTAGTTTAGAGTTCATATTGGTAAGAACTACTTGTCAAAGCCGCGAGTACACGTTCCACAATAAAGCAAACTTGCCGTTTTCCACCACTGTTTATCTTTGACGGACAGCCCATAAGGTAAACAAGTAGTTATACCTACAAAGGAAAATGACTGGCCACTCTGCGGCGATGGTCATAAATTGGAGATGTGGAGAGAGTATTATCCGTTCCACAGGTTGTTACTTACATTGGCGTAGGCCACCCAGATAAGATTTTCACAGGGATCCAGTGCCACTTTTACCACGGCATAAGTTGGACAAGACGGAGGTACATCGTATATTTGGGCCAACTCGGCCCAGGATGAATCGGTCATAACGGATTTATGTAATAATCACGAAATTTGGGGGAGCGAATGCAACGTTAAACTTGGGTATCCACCGTATCTGGTTCCACGTAATGACAGTTGGTAGTGTTGAAATAAGAAGTGGTAGGAACGGCAAGCTGTAGAGTAAATGAATGGGAATTACGAGCGAATCTGACCTCGTGGTCCTACAAACAAGCTCCAAGACAATTGAAATGGCTGATTTTTTTCTGACTATATAGAGATTTGGAGCAAAAAATGTACCAACAATGACATAACCAATAGGATTTTGTGAGACCCATTCAACTTTGGTGGATTTTTCGCTATATAGTCAAAAAAAAACTACCCATATTATTAGTTTTAGAGGCTGATGAAAAGGTGATGTCAGTAATAATCAGGCTTCCATCGGTGAAACCAACTATGGTTCTGTGGTGCTTGGTTGGATT